>JABXWE010004430.1:0-49590 GCA_014611495.1 Limonius californicus | reverse complement strand
GCCATAAGTGTTTATAAAAACTCCCTAGTAATCGATTTGACGTAAAATTTTCTACATAAATTTATTTAAAATGCTCTTAAACTTCCTCAATAGAAAAAATAGTATAAAGAACACGTTTCATAAGACCACTTGTCGCACTCGTCCGTTGAAAAACTCGACGCTTCGCGTCTTGTTTTTCAAACTTGGACTCGTGCGTTAAGAGAAGGCCTTATGAAACTAGTTCTTTAATATACTATTGTTTTACTGAGTAAATAGTTTACATTTCCAAAGGAAATCGTTCTACTTGAGATCGCATTGTTTCCTAGCCTGAACAGGTGAATACTGGGGGTAGTTTATTTGCACTGTCTGCAGTTAATATTTACGTTAATAAAAGTATTAAACCTCTCTGGTGTTTTATTGCACGCATTTAGCACAATACTCTAGATTCGAACCTAAGACGATCACGACGAATAAAAGGTAAACACAACACAAAGGTCCGTAACGTTACAGAAGCCAACGGGAATTGGGAAATATGTTCTCATATATATATATTCCGGTTTCTCATTTCGCCGCTACATCAAAAGTTCCGCTTTTAACTGGAAAACTCTTTTCAAGACGTTGCATCTCGAAATCCATCTTACTTCCTTGTGATAAAGAAGATTAGCTTATGAAGAACCCATGCCTTCACAAATTTGTATCCATTTAGCATTTCGCATTCTCTCTTTTAATCTGACAATAAGATCAGATAGACGTCCTGTCATAGCCTTGTCACCATCAGTGCATATAGCAACGCATTTTGCGGAGGCAATCGCATTAATAATGATAATAATAATAATAATAAATGGCCGCTGGACTGGGGGTCAGTAGGCGAGTGGCAGGTCGTTTATATATTCCTTCAAATTTTGCGCCAACGCTTCAGCGTCGCGTAGCATCGCCGCGGTCAGTAACTTTAGTTTTTTCCTAGGTTTGCGGGAGATGGTCTGGATGATAAGGGTACTGAGGATGGAGATTGTTGTTCCCCTGCCTTGCTTGATGGTCCTGGCTACATATCGCTAATCTCGCGGTCCGCTGCTTATATAAAGCAAAATGCGTTTCCCGTGAATATGGAGAAATTCCCGGAGAACAAATAAATAAATGCGCTACTTGCTAATAGATGGTGGCAGTTGGCCGTTTAGCCGGTGATTCTGAATGAAGTTAAGTACTACAAGACCGCGGTTGCGCTTTAAAATAGTTTGGGAACCACAGCATTAGATCAATATTTTGCGTCAAAAATCAAATTAGAGAGAGAGAGAGAGAGAGAGAGAGAGAGAGAGAGACACTGCCATCTAAATAAGCTATTTAAGTTGTATACAGTGTAGTGATAAAGTTCCGCACAAAATTCCTAATTTTTTATATCATGTTTTTGGGAAAAACCTGAAACACGTAAATTTTCTTTTATTTTAGTTATTTTTTTTAATCGCGATTTAATCTGTGAGGAGGTTAATCAAACTAAGAAAGAAAAAGAACTGTGTTGTCAGTTAAAAAATTAAAGGTGTTATTATAGCGCAGAAATAAAAACGGGTAGAAAAAGATTTCAAGTTAGGAAGCGTCTTTTTAAAAAGTACCTATAATTGATGTGTTGCAGGGTTTTTCCACGAAATATTAAATAACAAAATTATTAATTTTGTGCACAACTTCAACACCATACTGTATATTGTATTTAGTCATTTACATGTCAGAGGTAAAATATGGGATATTTTTCTTTTACATATTGCGTAGGTGTACATGAAAAACACAAGATTTGCATCAAACAGACCACACGAGATGATGCCACTCTTTATGACGTTTCTTTTTGATTATACAGTATAAAGTTAATAAATGGTGAATTTAATAAAAGTACGTTTGTAATAAATTAAATAAGAAAAATCACAATTTTATTGCCAAATTTCTGAAGAGGTAAATTTTCGCAATTTTTACTTACACAAGCTTGTAAGTTGCAAGTTTGATTCTTAATAGGACGGCAGCTAATACCCTTATTCCGAAAACAAATAAAACACTAAAATACAATATCATTTTTATGGGTAGCTAAGATTCTCTAAGGAATTTGACGAAAATAATCTGGCTTTCTTCATGGCGGACGGGTGTTGCAAATCTCTTGGCCATACCAACGAGTCGCCCATGTCGGATTTCTCATGAATGGGAGTTTTGTCATTAGCACTTTCTATTGGTAGTATTGTTGCCTTCAAGCTACAAGGTGCTTTTTTGTTGAATTTTGTTGTGGAAAACTTGACAGGTGTATATGTATTGTAACCTAGGGTAGGTTTGCATTTTTATTTTTTTTAATTAGCACCAAAATGTACCTACGTTAATCTCAGTTACTTGTAAAAAAAAAAAGTTCTTAACAGTATCATTTATTTTGATTATTTTTGTATTAGATGTGTTTGATGAACAATTACACAACTCTATTATGTTTTATACGTATAATAACGTATTACATAATAATTTAATTACAAGGATTATACGTAGCAACATCATTACCTGGTAGCTAACTTAATTTGCTTGAGAAATTGTGTATTACAATGAAATTCGTTTTATAGCTTCCTCTGCAAATGTTGTCATGACATTACATTGGTGGATGCATTGGTTTTGGATAACATACCAACTATGTGGTGAGTTTATTTTTCTTCTTTTATAACAGAATATAAAGGTTACTGTTTTAGTGTGTTTCTGTGATCTGGTAACATTACCAATGCAATCTCTTCCATCGGAACTTGACGAAACGACAAAAACGACTTTAAATCGTTCCGTAAAAGCCATTGGAAGTACCAGTTACATTCCACCCATTACTGCAGCTTCTGCAAATGGATATCCAAATGCTACTGCTGCTATTCCTATTAAGTTACATAAATCATCGAAGAAGAATGCAAACCTGACCAATAAGTTTTCAGTCACTACAGAGCATCCCTTAGTTAAGGAAACGACTGTGATAGACCAAAATGTCACCGATGCTGGCTTGAATATCGCCGATAATCAAACCTTTATTAATACAAGCTTTAATGCAATAAGCCGTGCTGAAAACCTTTCGTACGTCAATGATGACAACAGTATGAATCAAACCATAATCATAAATTCCGAACGAGTTGGAGCCGAAAATCAAGAGAGTACTAAAGGCAGTTTTACTGCTGCCGGTATAACGGGTATTACTTTTGGTTGTGTTAGTATTATTGGAGTAATCTGTGCTATCAGCTTTATCATGTATCGAAATTATGGATTCAATCGGCCACAAGTACTTAATGATCGTTGCAGTAACCCTGATTCCAGTGGTTATATCGATGATAGCACGGTGCGCGTAAGTCTTACTTACTTTTGTTTGAGTTTCTGTAGACGGTTTGATAGTTTTTATTTAAAATTCTCGGTCAATATGAAACGTGTGAACACATGAAAATCAATATTTTTTTTACAGGAAAATTCAGAAGAGATGTACAGTCTTGATAATGATTCGTTCCTGAATAGTCTTGAAGCTATGACAATTCAGAATCTGTGGACAGATACTGTAAAGCATACGAAGCTTTAATCACCTTCTACTATTTTTTGTAAATAATTTGATTTAAGTATTTTAGAATCTGTGATGCATATCAATAGACTCTGATCAAAATTCTTTAGTATATTTTTGTAACTGTTGTACAGTAGTGATATCATTTTAGTCCATTTTGACTTTTTTTACACTTGTTTTCTTTTATTTATTTTAATTGTTGGTTTCGAATTGATGTGTTGGTTAAGAAGAGTACAAATAATATAGTTAAATTTATAATATAAACTAGTTCTCTCTACAGGGTGCTCCAAACGATAAAACCGCAAATCTGTAGTTGGTTGCTGTTTAAAATTGTTGTATTGGTTATCAACTAATACGGTGTTCAAAATGTTTTCTATGTACAATTCGAATGTTGTGCTTCTCAAAGTTTTTTTAATGAGACGTATATTTTTATCTTTCTTAAAAATTCGTTGTACTTCTGAACACTCGAAAGGTTGTGTATAAATGTTTTGGAACATGCTGTATAAAATGTTACATGCTTTATACAACTTGCTGTTTTCTCAAGTTTTTCTTCCATCTATTTTTATCTTTAAATTGTAGTGTAGTACAAAAATTGTATACAGATAATGTGAATACAATACAACACTTATGCAATCATATTTCTCTATATCAAATAATGTGCAATAATGTAATGTTCTGTAGAAATAAATTACTGTAATTCAGTGTATAATGAAGAGCTATAACAGTTTATGTACTGATAATGACCACTTGTAAATTTAATAAATAATAAAAAGTAGACATTGTTAGATGAGATGCACCTAGTAGTTCATTTCTTTTAAATAATGGAGTTAAAATCATGATTTTGTATAGTTTTTGCATTAACTAATATTGTAACGTTTTATGTCGTAAGGCATTATAGCTTTCACTTTTTATCTGTAATAGCAAAACTTTACGTTGTTATAGATAATACTTTTGTTAGACTGACATTATTAAATATAGCAAAATTTCAAAAGCCTTTTTTGTATAAAATTATATTATGCAGAGAATCCTATTGGTAATCCAGTGTTTCCCAAACTTTTTCCGACTGTGGACTGATATTTTCTGTAATATTTTTGCACGGCCCAGCCTAATGCATATAACAAAATATGATTTATAAGTAACAATAATAACCTCTGGCAAAAGAAATCGTGGTTACAATAAAAAGAAACTAAATAAAAATAGTTTAAACTTTTAAGGCTTAAAACAAAATAATACAAACGTTATATTTTAAATATTTAGTCATTTTTTATGATGCTCAGAAACTTTTTGATCTGAAGGGTGTGAGTTGCATCGGCTTGTAATGTTCATTTGAGAAAATATAAACATTTTAAATTCTATGATGTTATGGTTAAGACAAGGTATAAATGATGTGATTTGATGAAGTAGTTGTGGATTTGAATTGCAATTAGCAAATGTAAAAATTACACCTAGCTGCTGACATTTCCCACAAAAATTTATTAAATGAAATAGGAAACTAGTTCTTAGGAAAAGTAAGTCAAAAATAAATTCTTCCTTTGATTTTTAAATAAATAGTTAACCAAAGTTTAAAAAAGTTCAGATTCCATTATATATCCATATTGTATGGAAATTATGAAGTAAAAAATACTAATTACAAAACTTATGCAGCCAAGATATTAGGATAAAAATGCTTCAAATGTAATAAATTAAACTAAATATAAGGCGGCGTTTTCGAATAATAGAAAAAAAGTGTTTAAAATAAACAATGCAGAAGTAAACGTAATTTGATATTTAAAAATTCAATACTAATGACAAGTAGGGGAGGAGTGCCATGATTGGGACACTTTTTTTATTTAACTTCCCAAAATTTCATTTTTGAAGTTCAATCAATAATTTTTATATGGCATGCCTCTTGAAAAGAATAGAACACAGTAACATTGTCAAAAAACTTTATTTTTTATTATGAACAGAATTAGAACTATTTAACAAAAAAGTGCATTTTGTCCCATTCAATACACACGGTGTATTGAATGGGACGACTACAAAATTATATAGAAATTAGATAGTTATAAATAAATAACGAAACAAAACTTAATTATTATTATCTCTGCATGTTTTTCGATTATATTTTCCGCAATTTCCGTAGAGAATTCTCCCAAATTTTGCTTCATATTTTTTAAAGTCCAAGTCAGATATCAATATTCCTTGTGTTCTTAGTGTTCCAGTATTCTTAAGGGGCTGTTTCAGGTTTTTCAATATTTTATCTTTTTCTGCATCTGAAGTATCTTCCTTAGGTGGGTACATAAACTTGTTTGAATTTCCAACTCGTCTTAGGAATTTAACTTGAAACTCGTCATTTTCCAATTTTTTTTTAATGCATCCAATATAGAGCAACTTATTTTTCTTTGTTGAACAGTTTACTAAAATAAAATCATTTTCTTCTAAAATCAAGAACTCTTCATTACTATTATTGGATGTTAAGTCTTCTTGTTCGTCAACATCCATATCTTTATCAAGAATGTCATTATCAGATTCCTCCAATAATTCGATGTCTGCAACATCGGATTCACTACTAGTGCTTTCTATCCTTCTTGCGACTTTTTTCGATATCCGTAAACTTTCTTTTCTTAATTTTTTGTGGTTTTCTTCATACAGTTTATTCATTTCTGGCGTATCCGTAAGTATTCTAGTAGTTTCTCTCTTTCTTCCTTTCGGCAGACCTTTATTCTTGCGCTATGGTGCTTTCAAATAAGGCATTACCGAGACTGGCGTTAGAGTTGCAATGCTGTTTATTGGTGGTTGTGATGATACTGGTTCACAGCTGCTTGTTGATGGTTGTGGGGTGCAGTCAGGTTCGATGTTAGTAGTTGTAGGTATATCGTGGTTCGTCACATAGGAGCTTAAGAAATCTGAATCTTTGAATATATGTCGATCAAGGGGTTGTATTCCGGAGGACAAGAAGCCCGAAATAATATTTTTTTTGTGTGAACGCGCTTAAATACGCTTTATTAGCAATCGATGACATCTGATAAATATTGAGCGTCTTCCCAGGATTGGTCAACATCCATTCATTTTGGGCACTTTTGAAATATATTTTGAACGGTCCATACACTGAAATGTCTAGGGGTTGTAATATGTGGCTGGTATGTGGGGGAAATATCAGAAATAGGCCGACGTTAAATAAAACAAAGGAAGAAACAAAGAAAGAAATATCATCAAAACCACATTATTCATTTTTGCATGGTTGACAACGTCAATACTGACGTGAGATTCATGATTGTCAAGCAATAACAAGACTGGGGCGTCTGGTGTAGGATTTGCAAATTTTACAAAATGTTTGAAAGCCAATGCAAAATTACTTTAAGTCATCCAACCGGATTTATTGGTAAGTCCTAAACTGCCTGCTCGTGCTCCATGAAGGATAAACTCCTTAAAATGTACTCTTGGAAAGACAAATGCCGGCGGTACAGTATTTCCATTTGCACATATGAAACACAACATCGTCACTAATGTTCCTCTTTCTGAAGATGTGGCCTGACCTACTTGTTTCAGACCCCTCTGCGAAAATACTTTTGGTGGATCTCTGACCATGACGAGCCCCGTTTCGTCGCAATTGTATATGTTTTCTGAGCTAAAACAGTATTTTTCCATCACCTGCTGCAGATTGTCAAAAAATTTGTTAACCGTAGTTGGATTAAATGCAGTGGCACAACTCAGCTGGTCTTTTCCAGCTTACGGAGAGACAGGGAATTCTATGGCTTTGCTTAAAACTTTTAAGCCAGTCCAACCCTGCCTTAGCGTCAGTGTCCCATTTAGCAGGATAAGGAATTTGCAAAGCTTGTGCATATTTGTACGCAAGTTGTCGGAGACCTGTATGCCCATTTTTGATGCAGTTATAAGATATTCTAGTAATGAGTGTTCTTGTTGGATTGAAAAAAATACGTCTATTTCCAATATTGGGTTGATGTTTAAAATTGTTCAAATCAACAAGTTGTAGTGCATTCTTAACTGCTCTATGCAAAGCTGATTTTAAAATGTTGCATTTTGCACTTCCTCTGGGAATTGACATCTTGTTTTTAATTACCTACGTCTTTTATCGCTGCTTTCATAGTAGCAGGTTCTACTCTTGAAATTTTCTTGCCTTTAGGAGCCATATTTAATCTAAAAAGATCATTGAAAATGAGAAATCGGGGTTTCATAAAATAGTACAATGAATGGGACATGTCTCATTCAAGACCTGAAAATTTGTCCCATTCAGTACTCACAACATCGTTTGAAAAAAAATAAGATTTAAAATATATACATTCACATTACAACTTTAGGACTCACAAGAATGTTTTATAGTCACTTGGGCTGAACTTGCACACAATTTCAAATACCTGATATTAAATACTCTGAAACACAACAGTTTTAAAGAATAGCTCGGTACTTTACTTGAATCGCTGTCGAAGGTGAATTCAGTTTGTGTCGAAGACGATGCAACTGAAAGTACACAAACATTTATTGTTGTGAACAATACATGTAGTGCCATCTACCTTTAATAGTAAAAAAAGAAAATTCAAAAACCCCGTAAAGATATCTGCAATGTCCCATTCAATACTTGTCCCACTCATGGCACTTCTCCCCTAAGTTCCGTGACATTTTAGATTTAGGCACTTTTATGCTATACAAATTGTTAATATTACCATAAAAGATATATCATTGTATTCTCTTTGATGTTACATAAATGTAAACGCTCAAAATTGTGTGCATATTACTTATATCAGTAAATGACGCTAAAAGTTGCATATTTTGAGTTCGTATATACACTAAAAGTCAGTTATAGTGAACATAGAAGTATCATTTTTTTTGTTCGTTATAAACAGAGTTCAACATATACGATTTTTTCAAATACAATAAAAAAGATAGGTACATATAAATTGGTATGATAAAATTAATAAAATATGTAACGTGCATTAGAAAATAAATTCCAAAATAATAATTTATAAACTTAGTTTACCTACTTTCACCTTTACATTTTTTATAATTTTTAGAAGCGCCATCCCGGTATTTTTCTTTAGAATCTGAAATACTTCTACTTTTCACTTATATTTAAAATGCCCTTTTAAATATGTACGTTCATAACATTTCTTAGAATATTCAAACTTCCCAAAAAGATTTACCACCTATATCTGACTGTATGTAGTATATGAGGTTTCATAATCCTAATGTGCTTGTAGTTGTATATGTGTCATTTACAACTAAAATACCCAATTTCGAAAACTACTGTTTATATTTAAAAGTGAAGAAAGCCACTTGAAGGGGCTTTCAAAAGGATACTTTAAAATAAAACGTTCGTTCTGAGGGAATTCATTGCAGCTGTAGCTATTTATTCATATTTTCATACGTTTCTGCTGGGACAATACACATGAGTCCACATCACAACGCCAACCGCTTATTTTGAGTTTTCATAACGCCAACTATCAACCTGTGTTCATTACGCCAACCGTGATCATAACGCCAACTGTTATCATAAAGCCAACTATGAACGTCTAGCCATAACGCTAATCGCGACCAAAACGCCAATTGATCACAACACCAAATGCTTATTTTGAGTTTTCATAACGCCAACTGTAATTATAAAGCCTAATATTTTCAAAACAATATTTTATTGTATTTTTACAAAGCTATGTATTACGTATATGTTGTAACTACACATATGCCGGGTGGCTCAGCAAGTGAGACCAAGTTTATAACTTCATAACGGATTTTTCTGCATTTGGGTTGGTTATACTAGAAGCAATTTCAAATTAAGTGACATAAAAATCCAAAATAGCCGACTTCCGGTTTGGTTTAAAACGACATAAAAATTGAATTTTTAAATGGCACACCCTGTAAATTATTATACAGGGTCGCTAAAATGTATGGAAACGGTCAAATATCTTGGAAACGGTTTATCGCAATTCTTTAAGATTTGGCACAAGACTATAAGCAGTTAAGTTCTACTATCTGTAATTTTTACAACTTTATATTATTTGTTTTTGAGATCCAAGGCTAACTTGATTTTTTTTAGGTAGCACTAGGGGTCAATTTCACCATTTTTGAAACCACCATTTTTTCTGAATTCAGTAATGTAGTACATGCGTATTTTATCTTTTAAATAAACTTCAAAAAAAGTAATACACTCAACAAAACCAGGTCTTAGTTACCTTTGATATTGTTGTCAGTAGGCTGTCATTATTAGCTCTTTGTAGTCTCTGTGTAATAATTATTGTTTAAAATGGTCCATTTAAGTGAAAACGAGAAGATCCAAATTTTAATGATGATTGGATATGGTGACAGGAAAAGAAGCTGCGTTGAAGTAGTAGCTCTTTTCAATGAAATTCATCCTAAGCGAGGGCCGATCTCCAAATCAACTGTTTCAAAGACATTGCAGAGGTTTAATGAAACTGGGGGTGTTAATAATCGATCAAAATCTGGACGGTTAAACAATGTTACAAATGACGACAACTCTTTGAATGTTATGTTAGACGATATAGAAAATCCAAAAACTTCTGTACAACAGTTGGCATTGAACCATAATATGAGTAGAGGATCAATTCAAAAAATATTGAAACGGGAAAAGTACCATCCCTACAAAATTCACTTGCTGCAAGAATTGAGCGATGATGATTTTGACCGCAGGATTGAATTTTGTGAAATAATGATGCACAGGATAACACAGGACGGCAACTTTATTAACAACGTGCTGTTTTCTGATGAATCTACTTTTTGTTTAAATGGGCATGTTAACCGCCATAACTGTAGATTTTGGTCAGACAGTAATCCGCATTGGATGGAGGAGGGTCATACCCAGCGCCCACAAAAAATTAATGTTTAGTGTGGCATCATTGGTCGGAATGTTGTAGGTCCCTTTTTCCTTAATGGCAATTTAACTTCTGAGCGATATCTGCAATTTTTGCAACAACAAGTTATACCCCGACTAAGACAAATATTCCCGAATTACGAAAATCCGAATCTGCCAGCTGACACCATATGGTTCCATCAAGACGGAGCACCCCCTCATTTTGGACTTCAAGTACGGCAGTATTTAAATAAGACATTTCCTGGTAGATGGATAGGACGTAGAGAAACAATCGAATGGCCAGCCAGGTCACCAGACCCCTGGGGTCAAATCAAAAATCGGGTTTATGTTAACAGACCAATGCATTTGGAAGAGTTGCATGAACGAATAAGGAACGAAATTGCTCGTATTTCACCAAATACATGATCGATTCGTTGCAAAACTTCGTTCAACGTGTTCATTATTGCCAAGAAGTGAACGGAGAGCACTTTAAACAGCTGTTGTAATTTTTTTCCGTTTTATCTAAAATTGTAAGTTTGTTTTATTGTATTTTCAAAAAGCCAGAAGTACCTAAAAAAATCAAGTTAACCTTGGATCTCAAAAACAAATCGTAATATAAAGTTGTAAAAATTACAGGTAGTAGAACTTAACTGCTTATAGTCTTGTGCCAAATCTTAAAGAATTCCGATAAACCGTTTACAAGATATTTGACCGTTTCCATACATTTTAGCGACCCCGTATATACATATATAGGGTGTTTAAAAAATACGTTCGGATATTTTACCCACTTATAGATCTCATCAATACAAATAAAAAAGTCGTAATAAACATGGGTTTGAAAATCAACCGTTTTCAAGATAAGTTACAGAGTTTTTTAAGAGCATAAATATTGCTTCTTATTATAAGTTCCCCTCCCATTAAAACAAATAGCCGTGTAAATAAAACATTTTAATTACAAATAATTAAAGTAGATGTTCTACATGTCCTCCTTCAATTTGTACACATACTTCGCACTTCCGTAAATATGAACGCCGCATTATTTTATTTCAAAGATTGCCGGATTCATACGAACAGTCTGGCAGGCATGTTCTATTCGTTCTCGCAATTCGTTTAAATTATTCACAGGGCTTGAAGAAACTAACGACTTTAAATACCCCCGAATACAAAAGTCGAGCGAACTGCGGTCAGGGTATCTAGGTGGTCACACAACTGGATCCCCTCGCCCTATCCACCAGCCGTTGTAATTTTCGTTTAGGAAATTTCTGGCCATGGTTGAAAAATGTGCAGGAGCCCCATCGTGCATCAACCACATATTCGTTCTATGAATGAGGGGTGCACTTTCTAACAATAGTGGTAAGGCATTACACAAAAAGTCAATCTTCAAATGGCCAGTCAAACGGTTCGGAAGGAAAAAGGTCCTATCATATGGTCTCTAAAAACACCAAGTTGAATGTTAATTGAAAATCGTTGTTGATGATTCGATTCAATAATAGTATAAAGGTTTTCATCAGCTGACCAAACGTGGCTGTTGGGGAAATTAAAAATGCCGTTTCTTGTGAAACTAACTTCGTCAGAAATAAGACTTCACTAACAAAGTTTGCGTTTTCCGCAACTCTTGTGAGTGCCTATCGGCAAAACACTAAACGTGCAGTATAATCAGGTACAATAAGAGCTTGTGCCCTTTGAATATGGTATGGGTACAATTGTTCCTCATGTAACATTCTCCAAATTAGGGAAGCATTAATATTTGTTTCCGCAGAAGTCTTCTAGTACCTACTGATACCTAGATTTTCTTCAATCCTCCTTACAATATTAAGTTCCACTTCAGGAGTAGAAACATATCTAGGCCGGCCACCACCACCGTTTCTTGATTTAAATGCGCCCACTTCGGATGCAGTAAATTTGTAAAAAAATTGTCACACGGAAGTATGAATTTCATCGAAGTAAAGCAGCAAACAATTAACTTCTGAATTTATCCATCGTTATTTTATTTAATAATAAAAAACTAAACAACGAACTAACATGTTCTTTTTTAAGTGAGATTATGATGTTAGTATTATTAAAAGGTTCTCTGTTTTACCAACAGAAGTTGACAGAAGGTTGTGGTTTCGTGCTATTGTAATACAAATGACTTCAAAATTGCATAGGCACCCCTAATGAATTTATTTTTTGCTCATACTATACAAGCGATACAAACGTCATACGGGTTGTCAAAAAAAATTGACAGCTGAAATGACATTTGGCATTTTTCGTATGTATTTTGACCCGTAGAATCTAAATATGTAATAATTTGGGTGTGCTATTTAAAAATTCAAATTTTTTATGTCATTTTCAACCAAAGCGGAAGTACGCCATTTTAGATTTTTATGTCACTTAATTCTAAATTACTTTTAACCTAACTACTCCAAATTTCAGAAAATTCCGTTGCTCCGTTCTGAAGATATAAACTTGGACCTACCTGCTGGGCCACCCGGTATGCGTATATGTTACAACATAAACGTAAATACATTGATTTGTAAAAATAAAATACTGTTTTGAAAGTTTTTTATTTCTTGCATTCATACATACTACCGTTTTTCCCCGGAACCGCTTTTGCATTACTTCAAGGGGGTGCGGTACTAGCCATTCATGCAACATGCACTCTAAACGTAACGGGATTCGAACACCCCAGCCGATCGGCCGCATTTCACTGTGACCTCGAGTGGCAGCGTGTATTCGCACTGCTCCATCGGCGTCCCGTTTTGAAAGTATTACGCTTCATGATTACGGTTGGCGTTATGAAAACTCAAAATAAGCAATTGGCGTTGTGATCACGGTTAATGTTATGGCTAGACGTTCATAGTTGGCTTTGTGATCACTGTTGGCGTTATGAACAGACGTTGATAGTTGGCGTTATGGTTACGGTTGGTGTTATGAACATAGATCGACACTTGGCTTTATGATAACGGTTGGCGTTATGAACACAGGTCGATAGTTGGTTTTATGATCACGATTGGCGTTATAAAAACTCAAAATAGGCGGTTGGCGTTATGACCAGTTGGCGTTGTGATCTGGTCCCAATACGTATATGTTCGTTATTAATAGAAGTTTATTATATGACATATTTGCCGTAACGAAGTTTGATTGTATTGTATATTCTACGCCCGGAATGTGATATTTCAAAATACTTAACATTCTCAAAAAATCGGATTATGCCAATTTTAAGTTACTTTTTCAAATATACCGTAGTTGCATTTAATCACCGCTGTGCTGTGCTTTAAGTATTTACAAGGGATTTCTTCGTTGCGATATATTTACTGTCATTATTGTATTTAATTAGTTTACAAAGATTAAAAGCATTTTTTCTATAGAGTAAACTAGAGTAATGCTATAGAAAGCGCAACCCTGTATTCAAACATTTAAGAGGGTTGCCTATACACAAAGCTGCGCGTTTCCCGCGAGCTTTTCCTGCGAGTTTTCCTGCAGCAACCAATGGCTGGAAAGGACTGAACAAGGGTAACTGATGCTTCTGACACAATTTTGCGTTCAGCCCTTCATCGGTTTCGAACATACACAATATTTAATATTCGATAAGTGAAATGTTTTCCTAATTCTTTCTCTACCAGCTTTTCTGGTTATTAGAGCAATAATCTTGTAAGTAAAATATCTGTCCTAGAAAATACCGAAAATAATTTAGCCTAAATAAACGTCCCACTTTGTTTATCCAAAATTGTCTGTTGTTATATGATCCTTAAATCAGTAAGCACGCAAAATCAAATCCAACCCCTAACAACGTATATAGCATAATATATTCTAAATTCGGTTAAAAATCAATATGCTTCCGCGGAGCTATTAAAGGTCATAGGGAATTTTCTCTGAATTAACAATATCTATTTTAAATTAATACCTTTTGCATGCTTACAGAAAACCTAATATTTTTTAGAAATCAGAAATTTTTATAAAGGCGTTTATAAACTAAAGTGTGAAGTACCTAGTTTAAGATCATGAACCAGCTTTTTAAAGCTAAAAAATGTGTATTTTATTCTATATTCAGCAAAAGAAAAGGTGTGTGCAAACGCGAATAAGTAGCGAAAACGAAAAATAAGTCAGTTAAGACGAGGTGTCCGAGCCAGCAGCGACTGCTTGAAGTGCTGCATTTTTCCCGCAAGAAGCCCTAGCGAAGGCTTTCCACAATGTTCACCCTATGGTACACGATTCTCTCGTGGAAGGAATACCGGTGAGTAAACGTGAAAATCCTTTAAACAATGCATGTTTTTTAGTAAATAGTTCTACCGGCATTTTAAATACCCTGCGCCGAAACTCTATAGCTTTGGCGATGTGCCCAAGAGATTATTTCGGGATGATAGCACGTGATTTTTGTTGGAACTCATTTTCAGGAAAATTATCTAGATGGCGGAATATCGTAAAACAATAGAAATTGATTGATTGTCCTTTAAATGGGTTACGCTACGTCGAATTTGTGTTTTTAAGTTATGAACCGCAATGTCCTCTGCGTGTCTTAGATCGGTAACTCTACGTATATAAATATCATTCAGCCTAAAAATAAAACTATCTATGTTTTGACCTCTTTTCCAGTTAAATTTTGTCAACGTTTTCAGGCCTTTTTGTGCTTCTATTATCTGAAGTTTCTTTTTTAAGAAATTCATATTAATTATTAGCGTTATTATTTGATTGTAAGTCGAAAAGTTACAAAATTTAAAGTTATTTGGGTTCCTTCTCGTTGTATGTCAGATTTTATTAGAAAGAATGTTTTATTTTTGAAATAATTAAAAGGTGTCTAGTAGTATATTAATTAAAACCTAAATTAAAATTTCACGTGAACATTTAGCATTTTAAATGTGGATTTATACTTTATAGCTGTCCCAAATCTGACGATTGCTATATTTCTAACAAAAAATCCATAAACAAAAACTGATCCTAAAATTTACAACAATTAATAAATGCATATTTGAACTAATAAATGAAAGAAAGTAAGTTGTATGTAAATTCATTCAATTCAGTTCTTCATTTTAACATATTGAGTATCACTTGGGCAAGTAACATCGATAACACCTATAAATAATTAATACAATCTTAAGTGAGCAAAAAGATTGTAATGTTTAAATGAAGGAAATTATATCGGCTGCAGTATACAAACTAGACGCTGTATTCTGGATGTTTGAAATTTTTCGAGTTCCTAAAATAACCATTAACTCAGGTTAAATATGTTGTTGGAAACAACTTAAATATACGTTGTTGAAATTTTACTTTTCGGAAATGATAATTTATTGGCTTCATAATCGAACTTATTTGAAATTTTGACTAAACATTTATATTCGATAAAAGACGTTTTTACTGGAAAATCTATTTTACCAATTTTTGAATCAGTAAAATTTTTTAGGAGCAATTTCACTTCCGAAATGTAAAGTATTTACTTAATTACATATTTTAAAAAAGTTTTGGGCAATTTTTGAGTGGCTGAATTTGGACATTTTAGACAAAATTTTTTCAGTTATATTATTATTTGGGTTTTCCTTCTTCGTGTGATTTATAACTTTCTCATTTCTTTTTTAAGACTTCAGAAATTCCATATTATTGATATTTCGGCAGAATATTGAAGACTGACTGAAAATATAATTAACGTTTATATTTCAGCAATCACTTATGAGTGGCAGTAACTCTGCAGTATTCAAAGAAGATATTTCAGTGAGCAACTAACTACATTATGCTAGTTCAAATTTAGAAAGGACTATTTTAAATTAATGTCATCCAAAACAATTTCGTGCACAGTTCAACGACGCAGTCCATGACTTGAGAAAAGATTTCAGTAAAATCGTTTCTTAAAATTGTTTAAATAATATAGTAGTTAAATTGACTATTTATATGTTTGACTTTCTAAGAGGAGTATTATACGTTTATTAAGACACTTTAAACAAACAAACTTTGCTATAATATAATAATAATAACTATAATGATAATAATAATAATAATAACAATAATAATAATAATAATAATAATAATAATGCAGAAATTTACCAAATATACAGAGCTGGGTATCGAAATTAAACAGCAATGGAATATGGATAAAGCAGTAACAGTGCCAATTGTGCTCTCAGCAACAGAAGTCATACCTAAAGTTCTACACGAAACTATTAAAGTACTGAAACTACCAGCTTTGCTGTACATACAATTACAAAAGGCCGCAATATTAAATGCCTGTCATATAGTAAGAAAGTTCTTGAATATCGTAGTATAACCCTAAGAATACAATTGCGGACCATGTAGCTACTTGATGTAATATCCTTACTGTGTAGAAACCGGGTTGATCCCATGCACATAACAAAATAGAAAACATAATAATAATAAAAGTGGTTTATCTAATAGATGTAGCGATCCCAAACACACATAACATAGGTACAATCTACACATGTGCAGAAACTTACCAAATATACCGAACTGGGTATCGAAATTAAACATCAATGGAATATGGATAAAGCAGTAACAGTGCCAATTGTGCTCTCAGCAGCAGGAGTCATACCTAAAGTTCTACACGAAAGTATTAAAGTACTGAAGCTACCAGCATTGCTGTACATACAATTACAAAAGGCCGTAATATTAAATACCTGTCATATAGTAAGAAAGTTCTTGAATATCGTAGTATAACCCTAAGAATATAATTGCCGCCCATGTAGCTACTTGATGTAGTATCCGTCCTATGTGGAAACCGGGTTGATCCCGTAAGAATAAAAAAATAGAAAATGATAATATTATTATTATTATTATTGTTATTATGTGTTAAGGAAGGTCTTCGCGGTAGACCTGTCCATGAATTGAGTCAGCCACATGTCGATAGAATAGCGTCGAACGCATGGTTGACCAGCTCTGGTCTCTTTCCCGAAACAGAGGGATTCATGTGTACCATACAGGATCAGGTAATTGACACTAAAAATGATAAAAAATACATTATCAAGGATGGAATTCAAGGTGACTCCTTTAGACGCTGTGGGGACGCGCCCGAAAACATTCTACATGTTATATCTGGATGCCAGGTAATCGCGCAGAGTATAAGGTAATAAGGCATGATAATGTGGCAAATTAGCCATAAAATATACTCTTGAGAAAGAAGTATAAGTATGTTGCGAAAAAATAGCTGAAAATGAGCAAGCTCTTATATATTGCGGTAGGGGAATAATTTCCGATAGAACAATTCCGCACACTAGGTCACATATAACGCTAATTGACAAATACAGAAAATACGTTCCTCTTATTGATATTTCAATATCCAACACTTCTAATTTACAAAATGCGCATACAGACAAAACAACAAAGTGTACTGATCTGGCTTATGAAGTAAAACAGTTATGGAATGTGGAAGCAGTCCATACCTTACCTGTTGTTACATTGGCCACAGGAGTTATTCTTGTAACGCGCCACTAAACATTTCGTCCGTTAGGCATTGATAACAAACTATACATTAGCATGCAAAAGTCTGTAATATTAAGTACATGTAACATCGTAAGATCGCTACGTCTCGTAAGAGATAGAGCACTCTAAGGAGAAGAAGAAGAAGAACATCGTCAGAAGATTTTTAAATAATCAAACAGATTAACAATATACCTGGGTCCCAGACCCCTAAGGTATAACAAATACAAATAAAAATAATAATAATATAATAAGTATAATAAAGCAAGTTTTTCACGCAGAATCGTCTATTACTTCATTACGTCTATGTTAGAATTAAAATCCACAAATTGGTGAAATACTAAATTCGCCATTGGCTTAAGCCCATCAAGATTAGCTCATCAAAGTACACACATAACCTAACTTATAACACCATAACAAATATTTAAAGTAATCTTTGGAAACCTCCTTACCACCAAGTCCAATGGACTACCATTATCGACTTGGCGAAGGACCTCCAGAAGTATTCCTTACTCAAGTTACTTTAATTAGTTCACGTTCCTACTGAAGATGGAAGTTTAGTTGCCGAAATACGTATTTAAATGTTGTAAATGTCGTGGTGGTAAGGGGGTTTTCAAAGTTTATATACTTAAACCATCATCTCCAATCAATCCTACTACATATTTGAGAAACCAGTACTTGGAATGAACGAAATTTCAAAATTTCAGTTTAATCAACTTGTCGTTGATAAAATAATTATTAATTCCCCGCATGCTTCTGAACAATCTCAATGGATGCTTTTTAAACAAAACATACAAACGGACAAATTTCAATACAACCTAAAGCCCGGTAACCAATTACCTACGTCATTACTAAACAACCATATTCGATAAACATTATTTATCAACAGCCAACGCAAAACGTTTGGCAACGCTGTCCGAACATTGATAACACATTTCTGGTTGAAATGAGCACCTTCAAACTCCTTATAAATATATTTAATTTGTTGTCACTAAATATTAATGCACTTCGTTAAATAAATTCTCAA
Organism: Limonius californicus; assembly: GCA_014611495.1. NCBI lineage: Eukaryota > Metazoa > Arthropoda > Insecta > Coleoptera > Elateridae > Limonius > Limonius californicus. Next base: position 30,852 of record JABXWE010004430.1, on the reverse strand, counting down.
AATATACGACGAGGTCATTAATCATGTTCCTACAGTAGATTTCAAAACTTTCTGCCTAGGGAAACGCAAGAGAAATTAATATATGCAACATTAATTAATTAATGAGTTCTTTATCTTTCTAGCGATGGCAATTACTTAATTTTGTATCTAACGGAGACTCGATAATTTGTATATTGAACTCTATTTTTGTTTAAATCAATAGTCAATATTGTGTGATTATTCACGAAATGGTGTTGGTATTATTTAGGAGAGGATAGGATATCCTAAATATTTGCTATTAAAATTATTAAATAATAACTGCAGTTCAAGTCGAACTGTTTGTTTAGGTAAAATGATTGCTACAAACCAATTCGCAGTACTATTTTGAACGCTGTTTAAAAATAGCTTTAAGTTTTATTTATTGCTGAAATTTTTGTGAAAGGCTGTATATTATACAGCATGTATATGTATAGCTGATCTATAGGCAATCCGTATGGCTTGTCGTCCCTGAAATGTTTTCAGTGCCAAAGAAGTGATAAAGTTTATTCCATTCAGAAAAACAAGATTTTGAACTAATCGTGTACAATACGAAACTTATATTTTTCAAAATTTCACCTGCATTTTTTTGGCTTCTGGACTAATATTCAGAAAAAGGCTTTTACAATTTCTTTCGAACATTCAAATATAAAGAGTTATTTAACAAAGCTTCTAATAGAAATTTAAATACCTACACCAAATTTAGAAATTGTTCGCTTGTAGGTCAAATTTCATCCACTTCTCTCACATAACTGCACATTTTTCTTGACAGGAAATTAAGGTTAAACTGTTAGCTTTCCAAAACACTGAAGTTCATCAAAGTTGGAGAAGGCAAAAAAGTTATTTACATTGTAGTGAATTGATGTAAAAAAAACTTTGAAGCACGGTATCTTCATAATGTTTACTAAAGTTACTAGATAATTTAGATGTTAAATAACCTCAGCTATACATAGTTAAAGATTTTCGCACAGTTTACATTCTTACTTAAATATCCTGGAAATATCAAATCTGGCAAAATATGCACGCATTTTGCCTATAGTTCAAATGGTTGGGAAACCGTGTATATTCTAGTCTTGATTTTCGAAGGCTCCAGGTAACCGCAACATCTATGAAAATCTGACTTAGGTTCTCTGTTTCCTCATTTTCATTGTTTTTGTGTAGACAGTAAAAGTAAGCTAACCCCGGACAAGTGAAGAGCCCAGATGCGTTCCCGAAATACACCCAATATTCCAGGGCCACGGTCGGTGGGATATTTATACATATTCTCACGTAACCCTTTGCCTACCTACCTTAGCAACCAATATATTTTTATCACTCATTCATCAATTATAAAACTTAAGTAAAAGCAGTTGTGGCTTAATTAAATTAGCTTATTTAAAAAAATGCGGGTTTCTGCTAGCGGTAAAAATTACAGCAAGAAGATTCTTTGTTGATTTAGTAATTACCACAGTATCGATCCGTTGCCTCTCCTCTTTATTGTCAGCCCCGCCTAAAAAAAGAACTATACATACAAATTATTTCATACGTACAATGGTACTGACCTATTACATTTTTAACGTTGAATCTGTTTTTAGCGAGAGTGAAACCGTTTGGCATGACCCTTGGAATTCAAGGCAAAGAAATTAATCGCTGATTCAGTAGCAAGAATTAGTTCTTCTGCAGTTTTCTTACCTTTTCTATTATTTGTTTGGTCTTTTTCATTAGGCGGCTGTGTTCTAGAGGTCAGTACGTTAGACTTCTACCCCATAGCCTGGGATTCAATTCCCAACATCGGATTTTAACGGCAAATATCTGTTTACATTTCCGATGATTCGGATTCCACATCAAGCGGTAGGTCCTCTACATCTGTGGCTCTTTAAACGCGCAATAGGGATAAGAGAGATGGTAGATACGTTTCTAATGAGATATAGCACTAGAAAAGAGAGAAAGATTTCGACCGTTGGCCAGAGAAAATATAGTTCAAATGTATGCTTAACTTTGATCTATACAAAATGCACCCCATGTATATTAAACGAACAGTTTTGCAAAAGGAAAATATTTTGCGTGTAATAGTAAACACGATAACTCAATATCCCGTACGTCGTTGCATGTCCGTAATTCTATTCTAGATCAATTACTGTGTTGGTGCATTATCCCTTAATACATACAGGATGTATGAAAACCAGATTGACAAATTTTAAGAAATGAGTCTCTAGGTTATTTAAGAAAATTATTCTATGGATGTTGGTCCGAAAACGCGTCATTACGGAGTTACAGCTCTTTGAAGTTATACCTATCCGATCAGTTTTTTTTTGATAATTTGAGAATAGTTACACTAACGTAACGATATTCTGTCTTTCAAATTCCATTTACTATACAAAAATGTGAATGTTGTAATATTGTTGTTGACCGAGCGAGATCTAGGACGCGGTTTACCAAGCATCTCTTTGCACGTAGGGATTTTGACCCATTGTACACCCTAACTATGAATGTTGCTTATCTGAGGTAGTTCCAATCACAGTAGTGATTTTTAACGTGTTACACATCGCAGCACACACTTCTTATCCGACCGAAGGTGCACTTTCACATTTCTCCCCGCTAAAACAATCTCGCCGACCTCGGCCGGATTCGAACCCGCGTCCCTTGAATCTACGGGCAATTAATGTTGTACTATACTGTAATGAAATAATTAAGAAGATAATCTTACAAGTAAGAGAACTATCAATGTACTGTTCTCAGCAAGTTTGTAGTTAGTTTAATCTATTATAGCAATATTTACTTATTCTTCATAAGCGACAGATTGTAAATAAGCAATAAACTATAAAAAATATCAATAAATCATACAAAAGTAACTAATTATAGTAGGATAAGCGTAATTATTACAGTTTGTTTTTTCAACTTAGACTACTGTTTGTTACCAATTTAAAGGAACTGTTCGAAAATAAGTAAAAAATAGCGTTTTCGAAGTTATCAAAAAAAGTGATTCGTAGGTGTAACGTCAGGAAGCTGTAACTCCGTAACTCTTAAAACGATCTAGCGAGTCACCGTCCAACGTTTGTCGGTGTGATATTTAAAAACCTTATACATATTTCGCGTTTTAAGTTATTTAAAAATGATACTTGTGTTTGGAACATAGCCTGGGGACTTTTTTTAAGTAAGGAAAGTTGAATTCAAATTATACGTAAATTAATTTAGTAATTGAGACAAAATAAAACTACTTCTAAAAAATCCTATGAGATACATTGTGTTAGTAAATGAACCGGCAAGTCACCTCCCAAAGTTTGTTGGTGTAATTTTGAAACACCCTGTATACATTTTCGAGTTTTATGTGTTTCAAAAATTCATACTTGTTTTCAAAATATAGTTCAGGGCGTTTTTTTAATGTAAGGGAACGTGCATTCGAATTATGCGTAAATTAACTTAGTCATTGAGACAAAAAAAGAGCAATTTCTAAGAAATCATATTATAGATAGGTACTGTGAGTTAGTAAATGTCAATAGTTAGTTGTGCATATTCTATATTTTACGACCATATTTTATGCCCAACAATTATTTTTCCTCGTAACCTAGCACAACACAAGGGCAATGCGTTTTGAATTCTGATTACATCATTGAGATGAGTAAATTCGCGAATAAAACGATTAATAATTTACTATGGCAAATTTCAAGGGTTAAAGCGAAACATAATTTCGCGTGAGATATATCACGTACATGTGCTTAGCAACCTTATAGGTAATTTTGATAATGCATTTTATCAAATCTCAATTACCTGCAGGAAATTAAACTATTAATCATACATCAAGGCATACTTTTTGGAATTGAACCTCTGATTACTACAGATAACACAATCACGCTGTATTATTAGTTTAAGTGCAGCAATTGTTTTTACGCAGTAATTTAACTTTATTTTACGACTCTATGCAACGTGCATTTAAACAAAATGACATAAGTTACGTGCAAACGAACAAGCGAGAGGCTGTAATAAACATGGTTATGGAAAAAGATAAAATAATATAAACCAATATTTATTTTCTAACAAATTTGCTCAACTGTTAATGGAAAACGTAAATAGATGGTGCTAAAAAATAAGCGTCATAGCATAGTTTCAATATAATTTGAACATGTACACTTTAACATTTGACAATTTGCAACAAAATAAGAACAATAAGCATAGAGACACGTTGAAATCGCAAACTACCAAAAATATTTCTTTTGTTTCAAGGTTATTCTTAACGATTTTTGAAAAAAAGCATGAAATTGTTACTTGTACTACTATCCTATCTATTATTAAAAAATATTAATATAAGGATTTTATTATAAATAATCTTTTTCGGATTAAAAGTAATTTTTAAGTATACTCGAGATAGGAAAAGAAAATTATGCGCTAAAGAAAACATTTATCCTATTTTCTTCAAACGAAATTTAGTTTATTTTTCGGTTACTTCTGCGCATACTGTGTGTCTATTAAAGCTTTGATATCTAAGTAAATTATGCAGTTGAAACAGCTGTCTCGTCAGTTGGTTAAAATTATCTTCAAAAGCCGCAATAGATGGAACTTAAATGCATTGTAGAAGCAAGAAGCAAATTAATTTCAGGCATAAATGTTCACTTAAAATTAGCTTTATAAATCAACAGTATATTTAAGGAACATTCCTGGGTTCATTTATTCGTTTTAGGCGTTTTCTTTGAAAGTGAGACCTAGTGTTGGTTGCCAAGCTGGTTACCCGCCGTCTACTAATTATTAAAGACGATTGACGTATTTTTAAACCAACTCAAAGGGTTAAACGTAAAGACAAACTGTAAAAATTGTTTTGTAATACTTTAGCAAATCCCAACGTCCAGAGTTGAGGGAGCCAGAAAAGTTGCCACAGCGTCTAGATATAGCCAAACATTGTTACACAATTGTTTATTCTGTTATGATAATTTATTTGAGACGGCCTTTTGGATTTTAAGTTATTTTTCCTTGCTGCTCCAAAAACATAATAAATACTCGCTAATTACTTTGTTTATGATTTATTTTTTTGTTTGTTTTAAGAGATGTAATTGCGGGGAAACTCACAAAAAAGAAATCATCTAATAAAATATCGGTAGGAGATGTCAAATTGGATACAAGCAATAAATCTGGTGCTGTGAAATCTCCAACTCCTGTTCCTCCTACCAAAGAGGATTCAAGGATACCTGTGATTGAACCTTCCAAACAATCGAAATCGCCTTCGCCGCAACCTAAAAACTCTACAACAACAACAAAACCACCATCAATAGCTCCAGCACCACTTCCAAAGTCTGCATCCTTGCAACCTCAAACACCCAAGCAATCTTCACAAAGTCAAAAAATTTCTTCTCCTTCTTCCCCCTTAAAAAAGCCCGTACGGCTACCATCTCCACACCCCATTAGAAATGAAGACTACGAGGAAGAGTCTGACGAAGAAGATAGCGATGCAGAAGAAGACGAAGATGAAGAAGACGACGATGAAGACGAAGACTCCTTAGTCGAACCTGAACCAATTAAACCAAAAGTACCTTGGACTGAAGACAGCAGAAAAACGACCCCAAGTCGAAATTCGGTAAACGATTTTATTAATCAAGAAAAACGCTACCAGAAAAATAATATTGGTTATCTTCCAAGGTAGGATGCGTGTGTCTTAGGGTGCGTGACTTAACTAACCTACTAACAAAAACGGTCGATGTTTTGGGAACGTTTTGCAAAGAAAGTTCGTGTAAATTTGATCAATCATTTATGTTTGAATTCTCTACAAATGACAGTTTTGCGTGGAAGCAGAAGGTACGGATTCTTATTATAAAAACTAGGTTATACAGGATAATGAACGTTCGCTTTTCATGAAATATAAACACAAGATAAATGTCAGGTTTGGACAAATGTAAAAATATTACGGGATGCACCTCTTGCGTGGCCTAAATTATTGCTCTTTAATTAAAAGTAAACCGGATATTGAAATGTAGTTTACTGTTGCCTCCGTTCTATAAACTATCCTATTGACTAAAGAAAAATAAAAGTTTTACGTCAAATAGTTTATTATGTAATGGAAATCTCTAAAAATACAAATTTATTTTAGATTTATAATTTTTGAAATTTTTCCAAGAAATCCAAGATTGAAAATACCCAATTGCAAAAATAACAAAAAAAAAACAAGTTATCTATGACAATACACCATACTGTATCTATGTGATTTGAATAAACATTTAGCGAACATTGCAGAAACGTAATAGATTATTTCTGTAAATACTCATATTGTCAAGGTGAAAATTAAAACGCGTGTAAACTCCGATCGATGGCTTTTAAACGTTACCTTTTTGTTGTTAACGCTCGTAATTTACTCTTCATCATGTGAAATGTACTCTTGCACATTAAATTAGGGGAATTTAAGGAACTAACTATTTTGTCATCCTTGACTCATGAACGAGCGAGCAATACTTCATTAATTTGTCATAATCCAAAATTCAGAATAACGGGTACATTGCATATGTAAGTGGGATTCATTATAGAAATGGGGTTTGTAATATATAACGAATATTTCCAATCCTAAAGCCTAAAACCTGCACATTATATTGAAGTTCCGAAGGTAAATTGATTAATAACATTGGAAATTCAATTTAAATATATACCAGAAGTTTTACTGCTCAATCATTTTTTGTTTGCATTGAAAACTATTAGTTTACTAGATGTATGGAACGACGGAATTGAAATTAGCAAGTTTCTTAATTCCTAACAAGGCGTGTAACACAACGTATACAAGGAGTTTCCTAACACATCTCTTCTTTGACGAAACTACAAGCTTAGACAAATACTATGATAAAAGAAAATTACAATGCAATCACAGAAGAAAATAACTTCACTCTTGTTACGTGAGAAATAATCATTTATTGTTAAAAATTGCACTTCAATTTCGTTATCACATCGATGATATTTCCAACTGTATATGTACATAGTGCACACCTTAATCATGATTGTTGTGATACCGGTATCGATAAGATTTTGTGCAAAAAAATTAATCGTAATGGAAAATAGATTTGGTGATTTAATTTCACAAACTAATTCTCAAAACTTTTCCAAAAAAGTGAATGTATGGCGACTCGATTCCTGGAAGTTCGGGTGGTGAAATCGCTCTTCCCCAGTTTTCTTTCTCCCCTCGTTCGTCCTGCAGCATCGGCGGCAGGATTCGGAAGGGGTTGAACCGCAGCCGTAGCTAAGCTTTCCACGTTTGACACTCCCATGTGTGCGAAAAAAATTTGCATTATCTCTATGAACTACTAGACAACAAAGATGGTGTTAGGTCGGTCAAAGGTTGCAGGAACGGGTATGAGCTAACGATTGGTGCGCTCTAATTCTGGGTGTCCTGACGTCAGTGGGGAAGTGGGGCTCATGAGAACTTGGGCTCTTTTCCGCGGAGTCCTAGAGTCACACTTGCAGTCGGTCTCCTCCACACCGGGTGTGTTTCTAATCAGACTTATTACATTAAGGTGAGAAACGCATTCTTGGACTCACTCTTCATACCAATTATCCTAAACTTCAAACATCCTCCGATACCATTTTCCACCAAAGGGCGGGTTTGGAACACCTTAACTCAATTTTCCAGTTTTCCTCTCCGGTTATTTAAAAATCCGAAAGTGTTTCCTGAAAAGCTTTAGTGTACTAATATAAACATAATCAGTAATTCCGTAAGTAGCAGCTTTTGCTTCCAACGCTTATGACTTTTCGCTTAAGGGGTTGAAATTTCAGAACTAAGTTTTAAGCTTCATTAGAAGTGCAATCTTCACATTTAGATCCATATGGTTTGGCTGCTTTCCATGTGTGCATTTTGGCAAATAGACTAGAATTTAAGCTGAATCTTACGAAACCGCTTTTTATTTCCAAAACATCATTATGTAAGAGGCGCACAATGATTTTAGTGGCCTGATTGAACTAAATTATTTACAATTGCTTTTATAACCATACAGTTAATCTGTACGAATAATAATGAACCGGTAATCGAAAATCATTACTGCTCATTGGATTATATGTGCAACTACGGTCGTTCAACAGAGCTTGAAAAGTTTTCAGGAAACTCATAAATTATCTTGATGTTACGCAACCATAGTATTGGTTGGCATTAATACAAGGAGTAAAGTCGATACTGGGCGTCAATTTTCCTGTGCGCAAGTTACGTTTGTTTTTGATTTTCTTTGCTTTTTGCTAACAACTCTGTTGTATTTCCTAGAGTCCCCCACAGTCCTGCACATTCTAGTCCAATTATTTAATAAAGTGATATTTACTGTATGTGAGTCAAGTAACTTTGATTAACGTTGATTACTTAGTCCTAGTAGCTCGCTTAATAAATTGAGCCATTTCTCAACAACCATAATTGTACAAAATGTTTGCTTCGCTTGTTTTAAGATGTTTTTTTCTGGGGTATAAACAGATTCGTCAGTACTTCAATGGCATCCAAAAACTATCATAGTCGAACAATTGTTCGGCCATGAAAAACTATCCCAACTCGGTATTAACAAACATGTTAGGGTTTCTTTAAATACATTTGGAAAATATTTTAGGCATTAGAAATTTGTTTTTTATGGTTGCTAAAAATAAAAATACCCCGTAATTGTTTTTAATTCAGATACATTTTCTAATCCCCTCTAGCAACTAAGTACGAAGTTTCTTTTGCGCTTCGTTTTAACAAGGTTTTTCTCAGTTATTAGCTTTAAGCTTTTTCGCCTGCGCTGTATTATTCTGATTAGGCCCATGTTTAAATATCTGAATTGGATACATGTTACAAGATCTAATAATTTAAATAGGTTTGCAATGCTATTCAATCAACTAATTGATCAACGCCGAGTAACCTTTAGCTCTCGCCATTTAAACTGTAGGCTTGCTTCCTTTTTTCACACTTGCATGAGGTCCTTATTTGTCAAGTATGGTAAAAATAAACATACTTAGAAATCAGCTACTACTCGTTGTAATACATTGTATACTAAAGAATTAAATGATATATTGTATTGCAGTACATTATTTAAAGAAATCAGGTGTTAAATATAGGTAAAAGGAAATAACTAATTTGAAATCAACCTTATTATGTTCGAATCAGGTATCTCTGCGTCGAATACAAAGGGCATATCCTGTCAGAATCTAGATTAAAAATGTAATGGAGTCCTCAATTTTCCTTTATTTTGTTTGCGTTTTGGTTAAAGAGCTAATGTGCTTCTGCTGTAGTTAAAAAAAGGATATTACGTAGTGTGGGATATTTTTCTAATAAAAAATTAATTGGGATTGAAAGGTATCAAGGACGAGGATTATCTATAGATTTTTCGCATTAGAATTTCAAGTTCAAAGTCACTCCGCAAGGAGAGGATACCTGCCCAACTTCAAATGTCTGCAATGAAAATTTTAACTTTCAAACAATTATTGAGTATTGAGAAAGATAATGAAAGAAATTATGAAGGAAAGTAATGTTTGAAATAAACTTTCAGTAAATATTTATGAACGAGGGTGTTTCTATATAGGTGCATGTAAGCAAACTTGTCCTTGGTTGAAATGTAAATTTAAAAAGTTAATGAAAAATCTGTGGAGGATGCGAAAATAAATTAATGATCTGCCACTTCTTTGACTTCATTAATTGATAATCAGTTGACGGAGTCATAAAAAGTATCGCATGCATAGGTTAAAAACGTACAGATTAGTTGCATAATGCATTTAAAACAAACATAACCAAATAAATTTGGGATTGAAATACTATCAATGTTGTAAAAGGATAAGGAAATTTTTGGTGGAGGTGCCGGATTGTATCCCATATTGCACTTTGCATACGTAAATTATTACCTTTTTTTGGCTTTTGAAAACTACAAATTGTGAAACACAAACTTAAATTAAAGTCTCAATGCCCTGACGACATTACATTATTTTGAAAATATCAATTTCTGACAACAATATTGAACAAACTATGGAATAACCCAATACAGAAATAAATGTTTTAACGTTCTAAATTGATCTTATTAGAATTTCTACATACCGAGTCTCTTTACTGAACCGATGTCAATACAAAGTAATGAAGCTTGAAAATAGAAGTCTCATAAATTTCAAATGAAGCTGAAACCGACAAATAAATTTTTTATGGGTAGCAGTTTTTTAGAATATCGAAACGTGTCCAAAACTCGAAGCGGAGTTACTTTTGACGTCTAGGAGCTATTCTTTGGATGTTAGTAGGGTTGGAGATGTCCTTGTGTCTTATCAGTGGTCAAGTAGAGGATGTTAGGACAAATTGGTGGAGACACCCTGTTGGATTGGTCGTCGGTACGCGTGGATGTGCGTCTATCGATCCCGGAAAACTGCGCCCCGTCTGCCTAAAGCTCGCACCTCCAGTCAGAGCGGGAAGCGCCGGGCGGCTGCACGACGATCTGAAGAAGGGCCGACGAGCGCCTTACTGAACAGGGCGGCGTCCCAAACCCCATGCCGAGTAGTTGTTCTATCCACTTATTTCTAGTGTCGTTTAAGTGTCAGATTATTTAGTTAAATAGCAGTATGGGTGGCTGTGCGTCCAAGGATGCCAAAAAGCCCAAAGAGGATGAGTCGGGGTTTGTAGTACTATTCGTATGGTGTTGATGTCTGCATGGGTCAATAGCACCGCGCGAGTGCGCCCGGATACCTGTGGACGCCTTGGCTCTTTTCTTTTCTGTGTCTTGTATTTTACGTGTCTTCGTACAAAGAATAAAGTACGCTATTTCTTCTTTTACTTTCGCCTACGCTTATGTCGCATTCCATTTGTGTACATCCCTTTCAGTGGAAGCCTATCCATTCTCCTACCGTTACCACAGGAATCAGAATCGCTTCTATCACCAAACGACTATTATTTATTCCTTGCACATGTTACAGATTTAAGCTACTGTTATTAAGCTTAAATTACAGTAATGTAGTATAGAAGAATAGTAGTAGTATATAGTAGAACATCTAAATAATTCCTCAACCCCATTTGACTCATGTGCCGTTTTCTAAACACCGGCTGCTAACTTTCCGTGTTTAAACTTTCTTCCAAAACATTTTACTTTGTACAAATTGGATACCTAAAATGTATACACGTACATTTTCCTGCATGCTTGCGATGTTGAACAAACCTAAATGAAACTTAGTGAAAGTTGAAACGCTTTTTCAGCAAATTTTACTTAAATCTGCCAATATCTAATGCTAACCTCAAGACAACAGCGTAAAATTTGGTTAGCTGAAAGTCTCATTGCTTTTTTTTCATAATTACAGAAAATCAGAAACCATGGTTGACGCAGCAGTTTTGGAAAAACTTGAAAGTGGCTTCGCTAAATTGGCAGCCTCTGATTCTAAATCATTATTGAAGAAGTATCTTACAAAAGAAGTTTTTGACAACCTTAAAACCAAGAAAACTTCCTTTGGATCCACCCTTCTTGATGTAATCCAGTCAGGTAGAGTATTTAGCGAATATCTCGTTGAAATGATTCTTATGGTATATCTAAATTCGCAGGTTTGGAGAACCACGACTCCGGTGTAGGTTTATATGCTCCCGATGCTGAGGCTTACACCGTTTTCGCCGAACTCTTTGATCCCGTCATTGAAGATTATCACACTGGCTTCAAGAAGACCGACAAGCACCCCCCAAAGAACTGGGGAGATGTTAGCACCTTTGGAAACCTTGACCCCGCTAATGAATATGTTGTTTCTACCCGTGTCCGTTGCGGTCGCTCTCTGGAAGGTTACCCCTTCAACCCCTGCCTAACTGAAGAACAATATAAGGAAATGGAACAAAAAGTGTCGTCTACTCTGTCTGGCCTTGAAGGAGAACTGAAAGGTACTTTCTATCCTCTTACTGGAATGACCAAGGAAGTTCAACAAAAACTGATCGACGATCACTTCCTCTTCAAGGAAGGTGACCGTTTCTTGCAAGCCGCCAACGCTTGCCGCTTCTGGCCCAGCGGCCGTGGTATTTTCCACAACGAAAAGAAGACCTTCTTGGTCTGGTGTAACGAGGAAGATCATCTTCGTATCATCTCCATGCAGATGGGTGGTGATTTAGGAGAAGTATACCGCCGTCTCGTCTCCGCTGTCAACGATATTGAGAAGCGTATTCCCTTCTCTCACAACGACCGGTTGGGCTTCCTCACTTTCTGTCCAACTAATCTTGGTACTACCGTTCGTGCATCCGTGCATATCAAAGTACCCAAGTTGGCTGCTAATAAGGCTAAATTGGAGGAAGTAGCTAGCAAATACAATTTGCAGGTACGTGGAACTCGCGGCGAACATACTGAAGCTGAAGGTGGAGTTTATGATATCTCCAACAAGCGCCGTATGGGCCTTACTGAATTCGATGCCGTTAAGGAAATGTACGATGGCATTGCTGAAATCATCAAAATAGAAAAAGAATTGTAAACCCCAAGCATTTTGATCATACCATAGAGTAAATAATAATCAAAATTGTTATTTACTCTATGATCGTACGTGATTTATTACTTATGAGCAATGACATAGTTGTAACAACTCATTCTATGTTGAGTATCTCTTGTTTGCCAACGGTACCAGTGATTGCTTATTGCTAAGATTAAGATAAGGTGTCTGAACATTAATTAGTGTAATCAGCTTCTAGTCGGCATTGTTTTAAAAAACTGACAGATTCTTATAAATAATGCAAAACATTGGATATACCTTATTATTTATTATTTATAACGTACCTATGTAAAATATTGTAAGTATTATTTAGTAATTTGACAGCAAATTTGTTACAAACAAACATTTAATAAAAGACGTCCAATGTATTTTTGTTTCATTAATAATTTCTTTTTCCATAAGGCTGTATTGAATCGATAATTTTTGATATCATACTACTTTGTGAAACTGTTTTGCTGGCCAAATTAAGTTGCTTTATTTAACACACTTATTCAAAATCTCTTTATTATAAAGATACAGCTTTCAGAAGAGGTATTTTACAGGAACATCCTGTAGCCGTTTAACTTATTGATTAAAACTGTATGGTCTTCAGTTCCGATACACTTGCTTGGCCCGTTTATGTTGTTCTTGCAAATAATTTATTGCAACCGTTTTCATATAATTTTTGTATACAAATTCTACTTACTTGAGAATTTTAATGATCGATGAGGAAAGTTTGTAACTTCAGAAATTCATGATGGCTTTCTGTCAGAAGAACAAGAACATATAAACACATGGTTAGGAACAGTTATGCCACTATACTTCTTTATGTTGTGCAAAAACTTCATGGCCACGTTTTCAGATTACAATATCCGTAAAACCATTAACACTCATACGAATTTCTTACTCAAAATTACAGTTATTAGTTTTTTAGTCACAGTTTCTTAAATGTTACCAACACTTCTATTCGGAATTTCCAAACAAAACTATCTCGAGAACCATTTGACTAAAAGATAGAAAGTATACCTTCTTGTGTTTTCCTGTGTGAAGAATCCAAAGACAAAATTCTAACAAAAATAGAGATCTTAAAGCTATAGTTACAAAATATTTCGCAACACCTTCGTCTCATGTTTGTAAAACAGAAACAAGTTGATTTGATTTTGGGATTAGTAATATCGTTAGATGAGAGATGATATACCTACTTGGGTTCCTTGTGTAGCAATTCTGGCAACTGCGAAGCAGAGATACAACGGAGAATACTAGGCAAAGTTGTGATGACCCGATTAACAAAAATTAAGACCAACCGCAAGTTAGTGAAATCCCTTCGAGATCCAATTTTCTATACGTCGTAAAAACATTCATGTTACATTATTTATTTTATTTTATTTATCGTACGGCATGGAATACAAAAAAATTTTTATAATATAATGTAATATAAAATAATGGTGGTAGTACTAATATAATAAATAAATGTAATACGAGAAATCCTAATACTAAATATATCAACAATCATCATAGATAGCCTTTTTATCCCACTGCTGGGATCGACCTCTTCTCTGCCACGGGTTTCTCCTCGGCGTTAAGGTAGAAATACAGGGACCTACAGTTTAATGTCGAATCTGAACAACAGCAATTCCAGAGGAGGTTGGAAGCCGGATTGGGAAATTGTGTGTGGTGGGTTGCAGACAAAATTTTTATAAATCTGCATAGTAATGCTTAGGTTTCGAATCAGGCCAGAATCGATGGTTTACTCAGAAAGCGAGCGCTCTACCAACTGAGCTACCACCACACACAATCAAAAATAACATATATTTTTTAAGAATAATAGAGTTGCCGAACCAACTCCATGATTCCCATCCCACCCAGCTTATCCCAGCTCAGAACATTTCGTGCTATTCACAAGTCTAACATGTCCCACATTTGAAAAACCCCATGTTTCATAACTAATACACCACAAACACCTTGGAAGAGTAAAGTGCTCAGGATTCGAACCTGAACGACTTTGGTAGAATAACTCCGAAACCAAGCGCCGCGGCCACTACTCTACCGCGATCCCCACATATAACATGAGAGATAAATAATATCGTTTTCTTCTTCGAGTGCTTTATCTCTTACGAGTTATAACGATTTTCTCTCCTATGCCTTTGTTGCCCGTTTAGAATGCCACAGACATATAGGATCTACAGCTTAATGTGGGTTCCGAACCACGGAAAGTGTAAACACTTCTACTCCAGAGAAAATTTACTAGGCGGAATAGCTCGCTGGTTTGCAATTGCCTTCCGATGCCAATCGGATGTTCCGGTAATGGGAATTGAACTCAGGACCTTCAGCGTAGAAGTCTAACGCGGTAACCTCTAGTCTACGGCCGCTTCATATAAATAAGATACATAATGTATATTAGAGTAAATAATGATAATATAAATATAACACATAAAATGAATAAATTATGAACAAGTAAGCAAACAAATAAACATATACAGACTATTAGCAATTGTTACAAATTAATATCCAGGGACTCTAGCCATTTTACTGCTTCTGACAATGATGCATCCAGGTCGTGTATGGTTCCTGCAAATGCTCTGTTAGTGCAAGCTGTCGTAACGTGTTGAATAGTCTGAGGAGAGTAGCCGCAATCACATTCTGGGGACTGTTGATTTCCTCATTTGTGCGTCTAGTATCTGCATCTACCATGTCCAGTTCTTATTCTATTTAACGAAGTTCATTCTCGTCTTGATAGATTTAAATCTGCTCGCTAGGTTGTGGGATTCATCACTCGATTATTGGTATCTGGGTTTGACATCTGCCATTCTTCGCACCAGACTCTTTGGGCATTAAAATCATCTTGTAATAGCGTTCAGCAAGCCTCCAAGGGAGTAGACAAGGATAGATCGCCTCCTCGTGGTGCCTTCTGGGCAACGTCCCTTACGGCTAAAGATCTATAAAAAAGTCTGCTGAACTTTCAATACCTTTTAGGACGATGCAATAAGTGTATTAAAGTAACTGGAGATTACTTTTAAAAATTATCATATAATTTTTATGTTACATAAATTGTTTTCCTTTTTATTGTACCAATCCGGGAATTACCAAACCTAGTAGTTCTTTGCCAAGGAACATAAATATTACTTGCTTTTACTATTTGTACAATTGCGAATTGATGCATTCCATCAGTTCAAAGTATTTGAAAAGGAGAAGGATTCCACCTACAATGAAAAACAAAGCTAATAAAACATTTCCCCTGTACTTTCATTAATTTCAATTTGTATCAGTATTTGAAATCCTACAAGATAATGCTGTGTACATTATTCATCAGGATCTGCATTCATACCTTAAAATTATGTTCGACATTAAAAAATTTCCTTTAAAGTGTCTAGCAACATTTTAAAACATAAATACCTAGCGAAAAATAAAATCACTCTTTTGTCGATAACTCGATCAGTGTTTGCACTAATAGCTATATACAAACTTAGACTCTGTAACTTCAATTTTCCACTAAATGTCATCAAAATTGGTGAACCAGGGATGCCTCATCAGGGAGGGCCAAGTTATATTTTTGTAACTGTTTTTTTTTCATATTTTATTGTGCTTGTATGAACGGATAAAATTATAAAAGTCTAAATATCTTGAAAGCGGTTAGCCCAAATTATTTAGAACAAGCGTACATGTTCAACCAAAATATCAAAAAACAATTAAAGTATGATTTGATCAGTTGGTCCTTCCAGATGAGACACCCCTGGCTCACCAATTTTGATGACAATTAGTGAAAAATTGAAGTTGCAGTCTATGTTTGCATACATAATTTCAAGCTATTAGTGCACTGGCCGAGTTATCGCTAAAAGAGCGATTTTTATTTCTCCTTCTTTTGGCCGCTGTATTTGCGTAACCGGACACATATTTATATCAACTTTGTTCTTCGTGTGAGTGTTGAGTAGAATATGCTCCTGAAATAGTGGTTTTGTTGTTACACCCGGTATGTAATTTTACCGTACAAACAGTATCTGATATAGCCAGTGCTACACTGTAGTAAATGCTTTCAAATCGGATAGCAAATTGCTTACTATTATGTTTCCTTCTAAGAGATGAAATTCCCTTACTTCAGGCTCCCCATGATTTCTCCTACGACTACAATAATAATTTTGTAAGTGTTACCTATTCAGAAAATTGTTTTACTTTTTACTTTGAAAGATTGGATTATAAACAAAAAATTAATAAATGAAAAATGGTAGATATAATAAATTGTTTTAAATTTGTGAAACCCCAGAGAAACTTTTAAATAGATTGTACCTGTTTTATTTAAGGGGGATAAGGACTAGGCTAGGCTAGGCAACCCACGATATTAAGTAAAATTACCATTAGAAATAAAATCCTTTTGTCCAATATCACGTTCGCAAAAATTAGTTTGTAATTATGCGTGATATTTCATTGTACTGCCTCGAGGTAGAGCAAGACAAGTACGGATTTATTTTTGAACAAAAGTGTCTCGTATAATTTTTACTAGGCAATTTGTTTATTTTAATTAACTGAAATATGAACGTTAATTTAAAAAAATTAAAAACCAAGTCCGTACGTGTCATTCTTTACCTAAATAGATTCAGAAATTATATTCAGAATTGTTTCAAAGTAATGCATTTTTGCGTAATATTGGTCAAAAATTTTATAACAGCCGTTACGTTGTAATTGGAACCACTCCGAGGAAAATACATATAGGTAGGTAACTTGCTTAACACCAATAAGCACAAGAATTTCCTAATGGGCGTATATCAGTTCGACCTCTTGGCAGGTGGTCCATAAATCTCCATAAATCGAACTGACTGTTCGACCAGGAATTTCGACCCTAGGGATTAGCACAGGTAGAAGTATAAGTCTCCTAATCTGGCTCCTCTTTCTTATTAGGTTGATTATGTAGTTAGGAGGAAAGTTGTAGTTAGGGCTCCGATATCTTGGCGTGGTTGTGGCTCCTGAGTTTGCCACATCAACTATTGATGTGGTGATATTGGGGACGGCTGGGTCTATGTCTTCCGTGTTTTCAAGTGCTTGTGAGCTTGTGAGATTACTATCTAGTTTTTCTTGAAAGGTATCCCAGTTGATCGGTCCGTTGGTTAGTTTGAGAGGAGGCTGTCTTGTTTTGGTGTACTGATAAATGATACTAGTACCGGCAAGTGGTCGGAGTTTAATCCTGTAATTACACTTTGATCGATTTGCTTGGAAAAATTTTTCTGCAAAACGATGTCTAGTATGTCGGATTGGTGGTCCGCTCTGTATGGGAAATATGTGTATTCGCCAGGTGTCATAATTTGGAACGCGTGTATTGTTGAGTAGTGGTCAAGTTTTACTCCCTCTGGGTTGGTCGCTCTGCAGCCCCATGTTATATGCTTGCTGTTTAGGTCGCCAACCACCAGCGTTGGCTCTGACGTGTCGAATATAACTTTGAGTTCGTTTTCATTCAGTTTTTTGTTCAGTTGCCTGTATATGCTTATGATGGTAAGATTGCTCATGTCATTCAGCTTTACTTTAGCTCCTGTGATTTCTAAGTTAAAGTTAGGAAAATCGGGGATTCGAGTTTTTATTTGATGACGATTGCTACACCCCCTGAGGCTATTCTGGATTTCGGTCTTTACGATATACATGGTATCCGGGTATTTTAAAAATGGCAAAGGACTAGAAATCCTGAAACCAAAAGGTTTCTAAATAATCTAACACATCAGCTCAAAAGAGAAATGGATGGCTACAGAATTCAATCGTACCGAAATCATATTGAGGAAAGCGGCCCTGGAGACCCAGGTATGTGGAAAACCACCAGGAGGATCCTAAAAACACATGAGGAATTGCCCACGCTCACATCTGTACTGATATCTACTGCACAGACGGTGCAAAAACAGAAGCGTTTGCTGCTCATCTTGGGCAGGTTTTTACACCAGTAATCACCTGCACCCCAACAAACGTGACACAGATAATCAACCATATTGAGAGACATCATCCAGTAATTACTGAAAATATCGTACCCACATCTCCAAAAGAAATAGGCGCACTTATAACCGCATCACCCAAACGAAAAACACCAGAACATGATCTAATTTTTGGCATACCTAGCCACAATGTTTAATGCATGCTTACGAAGAGGTTACTTTCCGCGAAGATGGTAACTTGCTTAAGTTCTCATGTTTGCCAAACCGGAAAAACATAAAGAAAATATTAAAAATTATAGACCAATAAGCCTGCTAACTACTGTCTCAAAACTTCTAGAAAAAGTAATCCACATTCACCTTACTACAGTAGTAGACGCACTCCACATTCTACCACCTTTTCAGTTTGGCTTCAAAAAAAGACATTCGACTTGCCACCAGCTACAGAAAATTAACGAAATCATTGAAACCGGATTTGAAAACAAATGCTACACCGCAGCAGTCTTTTTAGATGTAGCCCAGGCCTTCGATAAGGTTTGGTTCGATGGTCTTAAGAAAAAGCTGTTACAAATTAACATACCTAGCTATCTCCAAGCAATCGTTTTCTCTTTATCAATATGTAAGTGGTTTAAGAGGTAGAACATTCAGATTAATTCTTCAAAATGCCAACGCAAGATTTTCGCGCTAAGAAGAATAACTTACTCGCCCACCATCGAAATTGATGGAAACATTCTACCCTGGAATCCCAAATATTCTGCAATAAAATATGTAGGAGTCTACCTGGACACAAGATGAAGCTGGAGCTTCCACATAAATCAAAAACTAATACAGTGCAATAATAGACTACGGCAGCTATATCCATTGATAAATAGGAAATCTCCATTAAGAACAGAGTGCGCTATTCTTATGTATAAAACCCTACTTCGGCCCCTAGCTCTGTACGCCTCTCCAGTTTGGTGCAACACCACTAAAACCAAAATCCTGAAACTCCAAAGATATCAAAACAAGGTTCGAATTGAAATACGTTTATTCACAAAAACTGAAGATATTACATTTCATATATATTAATTATTAATTATGTCCTGTGTGGGTGGGCCGTTATAGGATTTGGTCCTCTTCAATCCTGGGCTTCCTTCCTTCCTTCTTGTTGGTTCTTGCCGCTGCTTCTGGGTGTGTGAATTGAGTTCTTGCTTCTGTGGTTTCTGCATTAGGATGGTATCTGTAAATTAATAAGAGGTGGTGTAGTATGGACTGTGAGTTTTAACAATGCTCACCGCATTGTGAGGGGGATGTTTTCGACACGGTCGAGGAGGTCGTCTGGGATATCTGGATACAGACTAGATAATAGGGCTGTGGGGGGGTGTTTCAGTTTCCTGCGGGGTTTTCTGGGGATTCTGGGAGTATCACTAATTCAAGATTTCATCATAGTGAGTGCTAAAAAGTTCATCAGTAATATAAGAACGAAAATTAACATCCTTTATAGGCTATATGAGGCACAACTAATAGTCTCAAAATGGTAAAAATTGTAAATATGCTCATGTTGTATTGTTAAACTCAAAATGTTAAAAATTGTGAAACATGCTAATGTTGTTATTGTTGAATTAATTATAAATGTCATGTATAAAATCTGTAATGTTGATCTGACAACTAATAAATGTCAAAAAAAAAGGATGTATAAGTAAATACAAAATTAGATAATAAAATCATAACAGGTTTATACTATATATTTGAAGCTTTTGCAGGCTGTTTAGGCCCATAACATGATGATTTGCTTCCACGCTTTCCTATCGGTAGCCTATGATCTCCAGTTCGTTATGCCCTTTTCTCGTAAGTCTTCGTACACTGCGTCCGTCCATCTTTTCCTCGGTCGCTCTACTCTGCGTGTGGTTGCTAAACTTGCATCTCTCATGTATTTGGCTACTCGTCCCTCCTCCATTCTCTCGAGGTGACCTAACCACTTTATCCTGTTTGCTTTTATTACCTGAGTGAAATTTGGTTGGTTGTAAAGGTGCATCAGTTTTTCGTTTGTCCTTCTCTCCCATTGAAGTCCTACTTTTTTTCCTCCTAGGATCCTTCCGTTCCTTTCCGTTCCCATGCTTCTACCGTTTTCTGTTGGCTGCTGGTAAGGACCCATGTTTCACTGACGTACGTCACCGTAGATCTTATAACTGTCTTGTAGAGTCTGAATTTTGCACTCTTTTGATTTTAGCACCTTACTTAATGCACTCGCGCACCTTTCACCTTTGATTAGTCTCGCTTCCATTTCTTTCGCTTCTTCACCATGCTCTGCTATAAAATCACCTAGGAACACAAAACTTTTAACTCTTAAAACACTTATCTCTTGCCCACCTTCCAGTTCAATGGATAAACTTGTAGGCGTGCCTGTCTCCTGTCCGCCTAGGATCATGTACTTTGTTTTGTCTCCATTTATTTTTATTTTTAGCCCCCTTTTTCTGGCTAGAAATTCTACCCTCTGGCTAGTAGTGTCAGATCGTCAGCGTATGCCAGGCACTAGTGTCTTTTGTTAATTATTGATCCTTTTGTTATAATTCCGCTGTCTCGAATTACTTGTTTAAGCATTAGGTTAAAGAGGGTTGTGGATAGTGGATCGCCTTATCTGACTCCCCTTTGGATTTCAAAACCTTCTGAGAGATCATCATTTATCCGAACTTTATTTGTTGTGGCCTTTAGTGTCATTTCCACTAACTGTAAGAGTTTTTCTGGAATTTGTAGATCCCACATATCCTGCACCAATTTGTTTCTTTCAATGGAGTCGTACGCTTGTCGTAAGTCTATAGTGTGAATAGTGAACAGGGCTAAAATCTTTGTGTTATGCTCGTAGCTGGTGGCACGTATTTGTTTTAATGTATATACAGGGTGTTTCTGAATAACATGCTAATATTTAAGGAGGTTATTCTTGGGTCCATTTTGAGAAAAAAACTTCATATGAACATATGTCCTAAAGGTCTTAACTTTTGAACTACAGGGTGCTAAAGTTTTAAGAAAAAATTCTTTTTTTTATGATAACTTTGGTATGACCCTAGATATTTTTGTGAAACGTAGTACGCATCTTCTATGCATCAAAAGGCATTTTCTGCTGTACAACATAATTTTTGATTCTTGCCAGTTGCGTTCGTGCGGGATTTGCATTGAATCATTTTAAAGAGAAAAGTGATACGCCACTGCTTTTTCTTAAGGTAAAAATTATTTTTGAAATCCTCATTCCTTTCTGAGTAAACCTGGTCTCTTGATTTTTTCGTTTGACGTACGGTTTTCGCATAAAAAAATAAAATTCATTCATTTGCATCTCGCTAGACCACTTACGAGAAAAAACAATTTATGTAACTTTAAACAATTATTTTTTCAAGAGAATAATTTTTAAAGGTTAAAATTATGAAATTAAAGTAATCTAAATACATTTTGGAATGCTAACACAAAATTACACTGAACGCACAAGGAAATAAATTAAATCAGATGTTGAAAATGTCCACCTCCTGCCAATATGCAAGCCTCTGCTGTTCTTCTCATGGACTCACGTACTCTTTGGAAAATGCCGGGACTGTTTCTAATAGTTTCGCAAGAAACTATGATGCGATTTCTCAACTGCTCTTCAGTATGAATTGGTGTGCTGTAAACCAATGTTTTAGGATGACCCCACAGGAAATAATCTAAACTATTGAGGTCCGGGACCTAGGTGGCCATGCCTGTGGTCCTCCGCGACCTATACAGCGATTATTGTAATTTTGGTTTAAATATTCGCACGCCAGAGCACTGAAGTGCGCTGGTGCCCCGTCTTGCATAAACCACAGTCGATTTCTTACTAAAATGGGAACATCTTCCATCAAAGCTGGCAATTCTTCTTCGAGAAACTGCCGGTAATTATCCCCATTCAACCTCTCATGAATAAAATAGGGTCCAATTAAATAATCACCGCATATTCCAGCCCACACGTTAACGGAAAACTGTTCCTGGTGACGGGATTCCAAGATTGCATGTGGGTTTTCGTCAGCCCAAAAATCATTATTGTGAAAGTTTTGGATGGCGTTTCTGGAAAAATTGGCTTCATCGGTGAATAAAATTTCGGTATCAAATAATGGATTTTCATACACTTTTTGAAGAAACCATTGGCAAAAGTTCATCCATAATGGAAAGTCGCGAGGGAGTAGAGCCTGAACCCGTTGGATATGGTAGGGATATAATAAAAAGTCATAGAGAATTTTCCAAACAAGAATATGTGAGATATTCAAATAGTTCCCAATTTTTCGTGTACTTAATCCGGGATATTCCTCAACTGAATTCAAAACCGCTACCTCAATTTCTGGTGTTCTTACAGTACGTTGTACTCCTTTTAGATGATTGTCTGGTTCAAAACTTCCCTTTTCGCACAACTTTCTATGAATCTTTGAAAATGTTCGTGCATCCGGAATATTTCTATTTGGAAAGCAGTCTTCATACAACCGCGTGGGTTCCAGTGCATTACCATCAGCAAGCCCATACATGTAATGCATATCTGTAAACTCAGAATTCGTAAAATGGACCATGTTTTTTTAATAATATTGTTAATTGTAATGACTTAAATACGTGACAACTAGACTAGGTAGACAACTGTCAAAACTGTTTATGTTTACAAAACAAAATCTGCTTCTTACCTACTAGATACGTTTTTAATCCTTGATAATACCCAATTTCATAACAACGTGCAAATTAATGAATTTTATTTTTTATGCGAAAACCGTACGTCAAACGAAAAAAAATCAAGAGACCCGATTTGCTCAGAAAGGAATGAGGATTTCAAAAACAATTTTTAGTTTAAGAAAAAGCAGTGGCGTATCACTTTTCTCTTTAAAATGATTCAATGCAAATCCCGCACGAACGCAACTGGCAAGAATAAAACATTATGTTGTACAGCAGAAAATGTCTTTTGATGCATAGAAGATGCGTACTACGTTTCACAAAAATATATCGGGTCATACCAAAATTATCATAAAAAAAAGAATTTTTTCTTAAAACTTTAGCACCATGTAGTTCAAAAGTTAAGACCTTTAGGACATATGTTCATATGAAGTTTTTTTCTCAAAATGGACCCAAGACTAACCTTTTTAAATATTAGCATGTTATTAAGAAACACCCAGTATAGGAACTCTAGGTTAACATTTTCTTCTCTGCCCTCGATGAATGTTAATAAACACTAAAAATTACTCGTTTGTGCATCGATGCCCCCCCGACTTTGTACAAAATTCTTTAGGTTTTAAAACATCAATCTATAGCATTTTGTACAAAATTTTGAAAAATTTGCTCTGTGACACGGCAGAATTTTGTAAAATCACTTTGAACTAAATTTTGTACAAAATTCTGTGCCGTGTCATACAGGCCTAAAAGAGTTATAATTGATATTAGAAAAGTCAGAATTATAATGAAAATACTAATATTTTGTATTGGAACCCCTACAAACATGTAAATGAAAAGAACTACAAAAATGGGTCTGCTGTGTTCTGCATCTAATACAACAATTGCAATATACATATACAGTACATACAGTCAATTTAATTTCAGGCAATGGAATTTGCAGAAGATTTAAAATATTTCTATGTAGATGGATATGGATATGAAGTTACTTACATGCAGGCCTGCCAAGCTTTCAATGATATGCTAAAACATTTTGCAAGGTATTTTTATACGTATATAAAACTTTCTGGTATATAACCTTTAATACATCTTTAGTAAGTCTGACTTTCCAAAAGCCACTGTTTATTTCACCCATTCTGGAACTTTACTAAAAATGCTGGCACATATGGGACTTTACAAAGACTCTAAACCTCTCACTCATGATGATTTTGAAAATGGCATGGAGAGGATGTGGAGAGTGAGCAAGATCGATTCCTTTGGAACAAATCTTGCATTTGTTTCACTTAGGTATTCATTCTGCTGTAAAGTGTATGTTAATAAACTACTAATTTGTTGTATATTGTAGATGTGAAGAAAAACAAAAAGTAGTTGTATTGCACCAAGAGCAGATTGTGCAGCTCCCAAACTGTGGTGACATATGTGACATTGAAGATATTAAGCATTATTACAGTAAGAGCGTAAATGAGTGTGCATTCAATGAAATGTGTAATCTTACAAAACCAAGTGTTACAGCTTAATATTTAACGTTAAGATCATTTTAAATGCTGTGGGGTACTTTAATGTAGTAGTTGCTAGATGAGGTGAAACGCCTTCCCCTCTTAATAGAGTAGTTTGTCCCAGCATGCCAGTGGTAACAGCAATTGCTTTAAATTATGTCCTATTTTGCTAATTTGTTTAATCAAATATTATTATGAAATCTTGTGAATCACCACAGGTACGTAAACTAAAAGGTTTAAAGAAAAATGGTGTATGCCATGGATTAGGGATTCTACAAAGCTAATTTGTCAATTTAGATTGCTGCTAATTGCTATACTGACTTTTCTTCTTTTATATTTTTTTATTGTAATCATCATATGTATGTAAACTAAAAGATTTAAGGAAAAATGCTGTATGCCATGGACTAGGGATTCTACAAAGCTAATTTGTCAATTCAAATTGCTGCTAATTGCTATACTGACTTTTCTTCTTTTATATTTTTTATTGTAATCATCATATGTACGTAAACTAAAAGATTTAAGGAAAAATGCTGTATGCCATGGACTAGGGATTCTACAAAGCTAATTTGTCAATTCAAATTTCTGCTAATTGCTATACTGACTTTTCTTCTTTTATATTTTTTATTGTAATCATCATATGTACGTAAACTAAAAGATTTAAAGAAAAATGCTGTATGCCATGGACTAGTGATTCTACAAAGCTAATTTGTCAATACAAATTGCTGCTAATGGCTAGATTGACTTTTCTTCTTTTATATTTTTGATTGTACTTATTGTTTAGTATATTTTTTATTGTAGTTATTGTTTATTATTTGTTTTATTTATAGAAACGCTTGGTATATATTTTTTTCCCTTGTAGCATTTTTATATTTACTATTGTAACAAAATTAATCCACACAAAAACCTAATAAATTTTGAATATATCATAGTTGTGATTACTTATTGTAAACCTAATATTCTATGCTGTATATGCAGAAATCTTTGCCTATTTTGTTTTGATACAAGATTCTAAACAGTTGCATCCATGCATGTTCTTTAGTTGAATCTTTACTAAGATTGTCACTACTTTTGCCTTAAAGCTCCATAGCTTTATCACAGTTGTGTATTAATTCTTGTAAACTTAAAAGTGTACACCAAAACTTCTTAAACAGTCACCCCATATGGGGTAGCGTAACTGAATGTGGGCATCGCAAAAAATGTGAACAGTAAAAGGTTTCTGAACGCGCAATGATTTCAAGTTTTCAAACACAGAGCCGGTGCGTGCAGCGAAGCGGTGGGGCGGCTGTTTCAAAAGGGCGGATCAAGCTTTGAAAGAAAAAAATTTTTTTTTTAATTTATTCGGCTGTAGAACAGCTAAGTAAATTGTAGAAATAGAACTGTTTAAAGTACTTAAATTCTTAGGGATGCGAAAAACCGCCCTGCCTGACCTGATTAAGCATGGTAAGCAGTCAATGCACTGCATTGCGATGCCGGTCTATATGGGGCGCCTCGCGCAAATCGATATAAATGATAAAGTTAATAATCAGTATATGAAGTAAGTTTTATCAAATATTTAGTGGATATTTATATAAATCCCAGGAAGAAATTTTCTCAATCACAAACTCACAGTAAATTATTTGAATGTTTATATACAGTGTCGCCCTGTGAGTAAGAGGCGACTCCGACTCGGGCGGTCGAGCGGAGTGGTCGCCTTTGGCCGCGTCGCCGCATCTAAATACTGCAAATAAGCGGGCCTTAACGGGCATGCTTTGGGTTTCTGGGGCGGGCTGCTGGAATTGTTTCGGTGCGAGAATCGAGTGAAATGTGTAGGCAATCGAGCTCACCTGCGTTCACCTGTTCCAAGGAGGCTCTGCGTGCTCTCGTGCGGGTGGGAAGATTCGGCGAGGCATTCAGGGAAGCATTCGGGGTGCAGACGATCAAACAAAGATAAGTGTCCTTTTGTAGTATTGTAGCCTAATAGAATTACAAAAAATGGAATAAAATTGAAATAGAATTTCAAACGGGTGAATGTTGTAACAAGGGAAAGTTGATTGTCGCATAGGCGGGTAGACATCGGTGGGGGCAGTTTGGGGTTGGGTAGGAGCGGCAAGGGTACAGGGGGTTGGCATGCAAGCCGACTTGGCACTGAAATTCTTGGTAAAATTCAAATCAACATAAATACTGATTTGACGTGGCGGTACAAGGCAAACAGAACTTCCATTCAGCTTAGGAATAACAAGTTTACTGTTCCAAACATTTTAGGCATAAACATTGTGCATCTAAAAAATGTTACTCGGATTTGTACTAAGTTTTGATGTGTTGGGCGTCGGATATGTATGTCAACATTCCATTTTAGTGTAAAATGAAAAATTTTATTGTTCCAAAACATTTTACATGTAAAAAAGACTACTAGGATTTGTATTAAGTTTTGGGTGTTTTGGAACAAGGTCGCTAGGATTTGGATTACATTATTTATATGATGGGAGTCGGATATGTATTTGATGTATTGGACGGCTCACTGCATCGGGAGGTGACTGCGGCGCGCATGGTCTAAGAGGACCGGCCAGCCAGCCTCTACAGCAAACTTAAGTCATGCAGCCGGAGGAAAAGAAGATCGGAGGACCGTGTTCCACGTGGAAGACGTCATTGGAGAGGGACATACAGGGCACCGGCATGCCTACAGAGACATGGGAGGAATGGGCGCGAAGAGGAGAGGATGTCCGATGAGAGGTAAGCCGAGTATACGGGACGGCTAGGGAAACGCTGAACATTCAATCCCGAAGCAAACGGCCAACGCAATGGAAACCGAATGGAAATCCGGGCGGTAAATCTCCAGTAGTTAGTTAGTCATTAGGTACCTAGGATAGGAGCACTCTGTTCACCTTCCACATTAACTAGATAAGACCTCCGAACACTGTAAATCTCGATCCCCAGGCTATTAGGCTCAGAAGTCTCATAGCATAAAGGGCAGTTTAACTCAGTCAGGGAGTACCTCTTAAGAAGCTATTACTTCCTAGGAAACTAAGATAGGTGCACTATGTAACCTTAGAAGATGAGATAAATGTGAAATCAGAACATTGTGAAACTTTGCTATCAAAGTTAGTAGGTTCAACTGCTTAAGAGCATAACGGTCTCGGCTACGTACTCAACACCCATTGATGCGTAGTTTACTAACTACCCGGTGTTGCAGCAGCGGTGTCTTGCGGTATGCATTGCAGACATGCTAACGTTGGCAATGCCCCACCCGATCCCACCCTATCCTTGAGTCCCTACCCACTTACTGGCATGGGGTGGGCCTGGCGTATCCAGGATTGTGAAAACTTTATTAGTGTCAACTGAGAAAGTAGGGGTGTCTTAGGGAGAACCACCACTAGTTTAAGTACGAAGGATAGTAGCGTTCGAGTAGTGTTCGAGGTGTGTTCGCGTAGCCTAAGTTTGCCTACCAGTTTAGTATTAGAATGTAATAGTTAGTTCTGTTATTAAAATAAAACATTTATCGTCGCCTTCTTATTTAATAATTCACATTTTGATTCCAGGATTGACCCTCGAGTCGGCTCCATGTCAGATGATGATGATGCTATATCTTTTAGGTCGTCACGCCATCGTGTTTGTGATCGTCCAACGCTTCTTTTAGTTTCTCGTGGTCGCCATTGTAATGTTTTCTTTGTCCATTTCTCATTGTCTTGAGCGATATGACCCGCCCAACGCCACTTGAGTCTCGCTATTTTTTCTATAACATCTTCGACCCTCGTTTTTGCTCTTATATCTTCATGTGAGATTGATCTTTCTATTTAACTGTTGTGTCCCAAATAGTTGTATTCTTGGACATTTTCTATGGATTGATTTCTCAGAGTGACCTAATATTTTCTGGGCTCATAGTTTTAGTCTTTTGTATATTCATTTTCAAGCCTATAATTTGGGAGGCATCGTCTAATTCTTTTAATATCTTTTAATTCTTCCGCACTGTTATTGACTAAGACTATATCGTCGGGGAATCTTAAGTTATTTAATCTTGTTTCATCGATGTTCTTCTTCTTCTTCTTTCTTCCATTGTAGGCTATCAGCCTGTTCTTTTGCCATACTATTTATGGGATTGTGTCGCTCCATCTCTTTCAGGGCCGCCCTATGTTTCTTCTGCCCCTGGGTTGGTTGTCTCTTGCAATTCGTACAACTCTACTCTCGTCCATAATATTAATATGTGCGTTCCAATCCCCTCTTCTCCGGTGTACCCAGTCATTTATTTCTTCAATGTGGCACATTTCTCTAATATTTGTGTTTCTTACTCGGTCCAGTCTTGTTTTTCCAGTGATTCTTCTGAGTACGTTCATTTCTGTAGCTTCCATCTGTTGTCTGCTCTTTGATGTTTGGGTTTTGTTTCTGCTGCGTACGTTGTTATTGCCGTACAGTACTTTTGTATATTCTTGTTTTCGTTTCTCTTCTTAGGTGTTGATTGCTCCAGATGGTGTGGTTGAGACATCCAGCTATTCGTTTTGCTTTTGTTATTTGTCCTTCTATTTCCTTGTTTAAGTCTCCGGAGCTTGTTATTACTGTTCTGAGATACTGTATTTCCATCACTTGTTGTATAATTTCATCATTTACCACCAGTTTACATCTTACTGGGTCTTGCGCTATCACCATTGATTTTGTTTTGTCGATAGAGATGGTTAGGTTAAATGTCCTACAGGTATTAACGAAAAGGTATAGCATTCTTTGTAGATGGCCCTCAGTATCTGCAACTAGTATGGCGTCATCCGCATAGCGTACTATGTTTATTCTTCGTGTTCCCATTTGATATCCCCGACTTGATTTTACGATCTTTATAATTTCTGTGATGGTATACTATCCGTTATGTTGTTGTGATGCTTGATTTTCATGGTGTTCTCCATGTATATATCTTTAATGGTGTTTATTATTGCATTTGGTGTTTGCCTGTCGTATAGTATTTTTATCACATCTTGGAGCTGAATATTGTCGAAGGCTTTTTGTAAATCTATGGAGCACATGTAAGCCGGTTTATTAAATTCTAGGTCTTTTTCAGTTATTTGTTTTATCACAAATATTGCATAGTTGCATGATCTGCCACTACAGAAGCCCTGTTGTTCATCTTCCCATTCTAATATATTATTTAATTTATTTGTTATAATTTTTGGTGTTAGTTTTAGAGCTGTGTTCAACAGGTTTATTCCTCTGTAGTTTCCAGGTTTCATCTTGTCGCATTTTTTGAACACTGAGATCAATATGCTATTTTTCCATTCTCTTGGTACTTTATGTTCGCGGAAGATTTGTTGTATAAGTTTAACAATTTCTTCTATGAGTGTATTTCCTCTATATTTTAATAATTCATTGTAAATTCCGTTTTATCCGGGTGACTTACGGCTTTTTAATTTCTTAATGGTTTCTGTTACTTCTCGAGTTACTACAACGTTCTCTTCATTTGGGTGTTCAATTTCTATTGTTCAATTCTGTGATCTTCCACATCAAACAAGTGGGTGAAGTAATTTATCCATTCCTCTTGTGTGATTTTTTGAGTTTCGATGTATTCTGATATTTCTGTCTTTTGGTTCCTTATGAATCGCCAAATCTGTTTTTGTAGTCCATAAAAATCATATTCTAGGCGTACTGAGAATTGCTCCCAATAATTTTGTTTAAGTGTGCTTATTTTAGAATTTACCTCAATTCTTATTAGTTTATAGGTACTCATCCCATGCCTGTGGTATTTGTGTTTGTTTATACTGTAGGTACGCGTTACATTTTTGTTTACAGATCGTTTTCAGTTCATCACAGAACCACGGGGTTTTTCTATTGTTTTTTGATTTTGTCATGTTTACTCTTCTTGTTCCCAGTGTTTCTTCTGCTACGTTTGTTATGATATTTTTTATTTTCCTCCATTTTTCACGTATCGTATCGGAGTCGTTAATTTTGTTTCCTTCGATGTTAATACCATTATTTTGCCAGGGTAGTGTCGTGTTTCTTAGTATTTTTTAAATAGTTCAACTTGATCAATAGAGAGCTGTAGAGGTTTAACAAATTTACAATCTTATTCTTCTTCTTATTAATCCTAAGCCTTTTTACCCTAAGATGTAAGGCGTGTGTAGTTTATTCTTCTGTTCTGTTTCTGCATATTTCTCTCCATTTCCTTCTGTCCTGTGTTTTTTGTTTAATTCCTTTCCATGTTAATTCGGCATATATGTCCGAACCATCTTAGTTGTCCCTCTACCGTTTTGTCATATATAGGTGTTATTTCGAGTTGTTGTCTATGTATCGCATTTCTTATTCTGTCTCTTCTTGTTTTATTCTCAATTTTTCTCAGAAACCTCATTTCTGTAGCATTTATTCTTGATTCATGTTTGTCCGTGATGGTCCACGATTCACTTCCATATAATATTGAGTAGTTAGACTAACTGCTGTTTCTACAACTTCCATTTTTATGTGTTTTGGTATTTCTCTTTTTCCTAGGAATGTTGATTTCATTATATTGTATATTC
>JABXWE010004428.1:0-52167 GCA_014611495.1 Limonius californicus | reverse complement strand
AAAACCGAAATTGTCATGATGAATTCAAAATATATGTTTAATTCTGAAATTTTAAATTAAATTCAGCGATGCATTACTATTTCAAACTTAAAATTTCCATTTTAATCTAAAGATACTGAGGAGGTAATTACATACTCCAATGTTAAGATTTCGGCATTGATTCTACATGTGAACATTAATTTTGCAGTTTTCACTAGTAAATTACTGCTTTGAACACGACATTTCGATTTGAAATCCAAAATTTCAATTTTAAACTCTAATTTTCGAGTTGAAACTAGAAATTTTGATTTGAAATTTGATTAGAAATCTCGAGGTATTCAGATGATATATCATTTTTTTCAATGTAATTACGTTCGTCAATATCAAATTTTCATCACTTATTCAAAATTTTGACTTCCATTTCCAATTGAAAATTTAAACTTAACCTCAGTATTTCTGTCTGAATGTAGGTAGTAAACAATAATTTTCTACACTTTCCACTTGGATTTTAATCTCGGAGGTTTCATTCTAATTTGGTGTGTAATTAGGTAATCATTTTCCGTAATGTCAATATTCCGACTCTTTAAATTTTATTGGATCTAAAAGGATTAAAACGATATAATTGAATTATTTTTGGTTAAGAAATGTTCAGTTTTTTATAAACAATATGCACTTAAAAAAAGTTTCTGATATGTTAATTATTTTAAATTAATCTTTAAAATCGAAATATCTACTACAAAATACTTAAGTATGAGCAATTAAAATGGCGAAACGTGCTGTCAAAATTCCTTTAACATGATAATAATTATAACACTCCAAGTTTATAATATTATCCGGAAATATTCGTCTTTGTAGGCATTTCTGCGATTGCTGACTCCGGGCGTTCAGATAGTTGTTTCCGGAGCTGATTGTAAACTCAAAGCTCACAGCTCCCGGAGTCCCGGAACTGCTACAAGTATCTGTTTGGTGTTACCATGGCTACGGGCTCTTATTCCGTAGGCGAGAGAGGAGCAAGTTTCAAGGATTTCGTTGGTTTTGTTGATTCTCAGATTGAATATTTTATGTACACTTTCAACTAAAATTCCGTTCCGAATTCAAACTTTGTACGAAATTCTAAAATTAATACGTTTATCAAAAAAGGAAAAAGCCGCACCGCGAGATTGCTTTTCAAATCGAAAAAGATTAAGAAGTTTTAATTATTTTTTACCCTTTATTTATACGGCTCTTATAATAAATGTTTTCATATTTTAGGGTATGAAAGCGCCGAAGATGAATTTTAATTTTCATATAATGAGTTAATAAAAATGCATATGTTTACAAATTGGTCCTTAAAACAAACAGGAAGATACAAATATTAGCTTTTGACTTTTTTTTTAATAAAACAGATCACCATTAGTGTCGGGTTACTCATGAATTATTGGGGGCTCGCTATAAAACTGTCCAAAACGTTCTTATCTGGGTATGCTATATCTAAATATTAATAGGAAAAAATCTGACCCGTTATGTTTAATTTAGGAGTCGCATGCCTAGATTAGTTTTTAAAATTTACTTTCGGCGGTCTATTTTTATTAACATTCATAAGTATTACAACCCATTCAGTTTTAGGATTATTTAGCAATATAAAATATTAATTAGAAAAACGTTAACATTTAAACAACATTAGCACGTAAAATATACTTCAACTGTAAGCAATCTAAGATATTGTAAATTAAATGGGTAGAATTGTGTTTCACATAAAAATAAATAATGGTTTTTTTAGCTTATTAGAGATATATATTTTAGGTTAATTACATAATTTCCACTTCCAAACCAAAGTTCAATATTTGAATAAAACCTTGTCACTTGTCACAGTGCTTTATCTCGAAAATAATATTATTAATTAGATTTTTGGCAAAAATTGATTTTTATATCTGTCAAAATGATACACGTATAGTGCATATAAATAGGAAAGTACATGTAAATAATACTTACTTTAATTTGAGTTTAATTATTTGCAGCACCTAAAAACAATTATAGTAGGTATACGTTTGTAAAGTTATTCTCATTCGGTATGCCAATTACGAGGTCATTAGTTATATTTTTTAATCATTTTTACATTTGATTAAATTGTATCGCAGGTTAATTTCAAATTATTTTTCAAAATTTGACATTTTTCGCTTATGAAAATATTTGTTGCTTCTTAACCGTATTTTGTATACCTATTTCGGAGTTCTGGGTGGTCTGCATTTTCACAAGATTATGTGTGTCTTTTCTTTTTTAATTTAATCTAAGTTTGTGCATTGCTGGCAAATGTTAAACGTGTCTATACAGTGCCATCGAAAATAATTTGAAGCCACGTGACCTCGATTTAATCCCAATATTATCAACAATACGTTCCGTTCATCCGCGAACTTCTTGATTATCAATGTTAACATCCCCGGGGTAAATTAGAGGCGCATGTGCATTTGTCTATAAACTGAGATTTTTATTTCTTTCGTTTGGTATATACTGTATTTGCCAAAAGATCGTTCTTGCCAGCCCCCAACAAACCGTTGTAATTGCTCTTCGACTAACAGAGGGAGGAGGACGGATTCCCGGAAAATTACAGGAAGGCAGTCTTAATTGTCACAATGTATGGGGAAAGACTAAATAAGTGAGTGCTACCCTTTTCATGTAATAGTTAAACGAAGATTTTCATGAAAGGATCATATAATCAAAACATAGAAAGATGAATGCTGTATGATTCTAATAACACAAACTAACTTGTATGTGCGCAACTTTTCTTGATACATAAATAAGACAGAGATAGAAACTAATCAGTGTATTAGGCGCACTTAACTGTGCATTTGACTAATGTAGTAGTAACTTAGTTACACTTAGACAGCCGCTGTCATAATTTGACTTTAGTTGACAGTTGAGTTTCGTAAACACCTCTGGTTGGTTGCTTGATATTTTCGTGTAAAAACAGTTTTTTCTTTAACTAATTTTACTCTGCTGTTGAATTTTGTAATATCAATTAGTTATGTCAGTGCAAGGCAAGACACTATGCTCTCAAGCACAGCAACTAATTTCTCATTTGTTGGATTACTTTGAGGGGAAAAAAATCAATGGTGCCTCCTTACTAATATTGTTGTGTACAACAGGTAATAATTTAATTTTATTAAATTGCCTTTGGTTTTATTATAATGTGTTATTTGTTGTACCGTGTAGCAGATGCTATTGAAATTACCTTTCATCAGTGCAGAGAATAAAATCTCCCGGTCAATAAAATTCGTTATTGTCCAGCCCAGAAAAGAAATGTCCAAGGGGGAAAACAAAATCTAAAGATTTGCCATCATTATGCATCATTCTCCATATCATTCAACTTTAATTACAAAGATGCCAACATCAGCTTGGACAAAGCCTGGTATTGCAGCTTGCTTAACTATAAATAACCTTCAGCCATTCAGCCCGAGCCTTCTCAAAGTTGAATTACATTCACTGGCTAAATTGCATATGAACAACATTATGTGGTTGATAAATTATTAAGAAGTTATGGACATGAAGTTCTACGTTTGCCATCATACCACTGTGAGTTGCCATCCAAATGATATGGGCGCATGCAAAAACTATTACAAGAACCATTTTGGCAGAGATGGTTATGGCGATGATAAGGTTATTGCAATGTGAATGGAATCACTACCACAATGTGGGAAAATCATATACGTCATAACGAAGACCTCAACGGACAAAAATATGAAGATTTTTACATGGAGAAGGGAGTCAAACAAGGCGATAGCTTAAGTCTATTGCTCATCGTGGTGTATATGAATGGCATAATAAAAAAGTGTAAAAACGAAGTCAGAAAAACAAGGCTAAGATATTATAGTCTGAATCTTAAAATGACAAAAAACTTAATCTACGCGGCCGAGATTGTAATAATGGCATGAAATGCAAGGCACTGCAAAATAACATAAACGTATGGAAAAACAACCTGTAGAAAAAAAGCAAAAGAATGTACATAAGAAGAGGATACCGAGAAGTACATGCACAGATCAACATAGAAGAACGTCAAATCGAAAATGTAGAAAAATATGAATACCTAGGAACTGTAATAAATAATGACGGATGAATAGAGGAAGAAATGCGAAAGAGAATAACTAAAGCAAATAAACAACACGCGATAGTCAAAGAAGAACTAAGCACCAAAGCGAAAATGCACCTATACAAAACAATATCCGTTCCCACATTACTCTACGGATCAGAATCTTGGACGATGCTTGACAAGCACAGATTAAAAGTAACAGCATCGGAGATGAAATACCTGCGAAGAGTACTGGGGAAAACGAGAAATGATCGAGTAAAAAACAAGAGCATAAGAGACGAGCTAGGCCAACAACTAGTCGTAGAAGAAATAGAATTAAAACAGTTAAAGTGATATGGACACCTCAATCGCATGAGCGCTGAAAGATACCCCAAGATAGTTTACGAGATGAGAGCAGAAGGATGAAGATCAAGAGGTAGACCCCGAGCCAAATGGGAAGGTAACATCAAGGAGGCGGCCAGGAAGAGAAGAAAAAACACCGAAGAAGTTAAAAGCATGACGATAGATCGTAACAACTACCGGAAATGGCTAGAGGACCCAACGCCGTGGGGCATAAGTAGGAAATGAGAAAGAAGAAAAAAAAAGTAAATATTTCAAACGATTCTAGTTTGGATTATAGTGATTAATTTTAAGAATATGTTTTTCATGAAATTAAATTAATTTTAGTCAAAAATTGTGTTAATAAACAGCTAAACACATTTTTAGTCATTTCAATTTCGTTCTAAAGTAATTGTGTTAAGGTTTGTGAATATCCATTTTGTATTTAAAAATACGTTTAAGGTATGTATACGTAGTATTTTCTATATTTTAAGGGTATGAAAACGACATAAATTTGCATTTTCACTAGTAGCTTGCACCTCATTTTATAATGCTTACAAATACGGAGGTTGCAACATAACCTTA
This sequence comes from Limonius californicus, assembly GCA_014611495.1. NCBI lineage: Eukaryota > Metazoa > Arthropoda > Insecta > Coleoptera > Elateridae > Limonius > Limonius californicus. The sequence goes on along the minus strand of JABXWE010004428.1, from coordinate 47,222 downwards.
CTTTCAAACATCAAATGCATTAGCAACATAACTCTTAAAATGGTCGCAGCCATTTCAACTTTAAAATATATTTGAAGTTGCTAATTTGACTAAGTTTTTTAACCTTAAACCATACGCGACTGATTTTCTCCCACCCCTGCTCTTTTTTGGTTTTGATTATACCTTAGCATTTCTCACAAAATATATACAAAAAAAGATAATCCACAAAAATAGAAGTTATAAGTTATTAAACAACGGGTATATAATACATTTTAAATAAAAGGGTTATACGCCAAAAACCTTAGAACGAGCACTAGAATCAGTCTAGCTATAAATCACATAAAAGAAGGGCCTCGAGACGCCTGAACCTGCTGCTTGAGCCGTCACTGACTTCGAGATTTACTGTAAGATCGAGAAAATAATTGCGTAGTCAATATCAGCTGAGTTCACAACACAAGTAAAATTAATTACTAATTTACTGAATAATTGGCAGCAAATGGTTGCTTTATTTCATGAAAATACAACTTCTACTACTTATTACAAATCGATGCACTTTGTAAACTACTTACAATTTCCACGAATACTAGAAAATATGAATAGATTTTACCTTAATTCGGCGTAAGGACAGGGGCAGCTAAAAAGGTTAATTTTCACTTGGTCAATGCCCCAAGAAGAAGGTACGAGAAAAAAGATGGTAATGAGGCTGACGTCATTGGGCTGACGTCACTGGTAATAAGAACAAAGCGCAAAGATCAGATTGCGCAATAAAAGTTTTCCGGAACAATGATGCAAACGCCCACGACATTAGTTGTTTTAAACCCCAAAAATGATAAACTGCGGTAGATTTTTTGTTCTGTAAAGGTTAAAATGGTTAATTTTATCCACATCAAATGATGAAGGAAATCTCACGGTATTCTCAACTAACGCACTGATTCTTGTTTGTTTCTTTTTCAGATTTTATCGTCGAATTTTATTGTGAAAAGAGGGTACAAAAACTTTGAATAGTAAAACAAGCCAGCCGGAACCGATGCCCAAAAACGAGCCTGTACGCAACCCTGGGGATAATTTTCTGGAATTCGCTCGAAACGTACATCCTGTCTGATTCAAGAACTACTGGCCGGTGCCCGCCTAGGAAAACATGCCAAACGGCAACTCTCGGGATAACGGAAAAGTCGGGTAAGATGCGATATCTACGAATTAAAGTAAGGAAATTACCAGTCATTCAAATTCAAACCAGCGAAAAGACGAAGATCACAATTCCTTGTTTCTCTTTTCTAGCCCTATAATAATACCATTCGGTCGCTTTATTGGGCAAGACTCTCAGATTACAAAGTTTTGTTTTCAATAAGTATACGAAGTGTACAATTTTAGATTGACATGGTGTACACAGTAGAGCAGGATACATTTATTTTAGAAGCCTTACTTCCACCTGGAAAGTGCCCACAATGGTGTTTGGCAGTTCTTCTATCGTTCTTGCTTCAATTAGTTTCCACAGCAATTCCCCAAGGAAGTAATCCGATATGAAATTTTCAGTCAGCACGTACTTACGTCATATTGTTCAACGTACCACGGAATCGTCTATATAGAATAATCTAAACGCAGGGCATCTGTGCTTATTGGAGACATTGTACAGGATAGTCAACAACGGATGGATGCAAGTGTCAACAAATAATTAGGAAGTTTTCTCGTGAAACGGGAAAGCTTATGTTTTGTAACTGAGTTCCTGAACATTTACACTGAAGGTTTCTTAAATGGTTAGTGTTAAAAAGCTTGCAAAATAATTTCTGCATACGAAGTGTTAATCGTCCAAGAGGAGTCCTCATTACATTCCCTTAAATTGGCAATCTGGATTACGATATCGGGAAGAAGAATAACTGGGCCAATGTCCACAATTACTAGTAACTGTTTATAAGACCGTTTGCCGTGTGTGATTACCTCCACGATGATGAACTGCAGCTTAGGTACTTTTAGCAAGATTGTGTAATAGCTCATACAGCAGCTGCAACATTCTAAGGAAATTCTTTGATAATTGAATAACGAGCAGAGATCGTTGGTTACCGAGGTCCCCCGACTTGACATTTTTCGACTACTTTAAACTTGGGTCTCTTAAAAATGTTATATATAGGAGTTACAGGAGGCCGTAGTGAATGTTGTGAATGAAATCACACCGACACAGTTGGTAGGCATTTTTAAAAATATGAAATGCAGGGTTAATGTTTGTTTAGACAATGATGGTGGGCATTTCAAACCGCTGTTGTATAGAATAATACTGCAAAATGTTGTTTTTATTAATTTAAACTGTGTTATTAAAGTAAGCAATTATTACTTTGAGCGAAAATCTGCTGAAAAATGTGTCATATGTTTATAATTACTGAAAAAAAAAACGTAATTAAAATGTCGTATTGTTGTTTGTGTAACTGAGTAATAACGTGGATTGGAAAATTAAGCTAGATAGATATTAGATTTATGTTAAATCATTTTGCACAAAAATCATGTTCTTTACGAAAAGAAAAAAGGCATCTATTTGGGCTTGCTTTGGATATAAATGTATTGTGTAAACTGTAAGTCATGTTTACGCTTAGATGTTCACTAAAAAGTGATAGCATATTAAATCGTTACAACCCGCTTAAATTGCGAATTTCTAGAAAAAGTCTTTATTAAATATCTTCTTTAAATCGAAGTAGCAGTACTAGTGCTATTGTTACGACAATGTTTATAACAAATTTAATAAAACGGTATGCCTACATTACGTAATATTCTTAATTTAATATTATTTAAGCAAGAAGTGTCTCATCGTTTGTTAATACAGGAAGCGTTACCAGAAGAGTAGTGGATGAACATAGTTTGCAAACTATCGCTACAGTTAGAAAAATATTGGAAAATGTTTCATTCGGTTCTGACTGTGCGATACAAGTACAGGAAAAAAGGGATCAAAGAGTCGCGAAAGCAAGACGCAGTCGAGCGTCAGAGCACAAGACTAGCTAGTAGCGTAGTATCTCTATCGACAGAATATGATCATCCCGAGGAGTTCTTGCTTGGAGAGTTAACACACTAAAAGCTTTACAATATACGACAGTTCAATAGTTCAGTATTGCATAAATGAAAATCTAAAAAAACGAAATTAAATTCTTGCCAATAGAATAAGAGGTTATGTTATCAAACAGAAACACAAAATTAGGATTCCTATTTTTTGAGAAACTGTAATATACCAAATAAAATTAATCAGGCCTAGACGTGTCCATCGCATAAGTTGATATATAGGTACACATGCATCTTTATTTATTATACGATTTCAATACAAGAAAGCTTACGTAAATTTTAAATAATGGTGTACACTTTAGAACTGAAAGAATGTTTGATTTAATATTATTTAAGAAAGAAGTAACTGAATCAAGATTAATAAATTCATTAATGCCCATAGGCCTCATAATGGCATAAGGTAGATATGTCGTTGAATAAAACCACAGTCAAATCCCACAAAATAGATTTAATCTTGTTTAAAGGTATAAAATGGTTAACGTTTTCGATACCCACTTGGGATCATCATCAGACTAGTAACAGTCTACTTGACTTTTTATTCCGTTTTAATGCGGTCCCAAACGTTGGGTTTTCTCAATTTTAAATTTAAAATAATGTAAAATAATGTAAAATAATTATCATGAGTTGATTTATTTTCTAATAATATATAATTTCGGCGTTGCCGTGAAATGTTTAGTTGCTTAATTTTGACGTGTTATATTTAGTTTATTCATATTGTGTGTTTTTGCTTAAATAATTTTCTTACGTAATGGTTTTGATCCTTGAAATTTTTGTAATTTTGCTATTTTCTCTTATTAGTCTGATGATGATCCGAAGTGGGTATCAAAAACGTTAACCATTTTATGCCTTTAACAGGGTTAAATCTATTTTGTGGGATTTGACTAGTTTTATTTAACGACATATGAAGGAAGATTTATAGGTACATATTCAGTAGAAAACTGAAAGTGTTTGGCAGAATGTCGCCTCATCGGAACATTCTGATGACTTTTTGTTGATACAGAAAGCGTTACCAGAAAGAAGTGTAGTGGACGACCAGTGAAACTATTGATACAGTTAGAAAAAAAATGGCAAATGTTCCATTTTTAGCATTTTTCATTTTAAATTACCTCATCTTCTATTAGTATTTTATTATAACCGATATTTTCGTTATTAATGAGATCTTTTTAACAAAATTTCTTTGGATACCAAGTATTATTAAATGTAAACTAGTTTTATAAAACGTTATTATTTTTAACAACCGATATGTTTTGATATGGCAATATTTTTATAGATGTTTTATCTTTATACACTAAATTAAGCAAGACTAGTAGTTGAATTCATGATCACCTTACTGGAGAGCGAGTACAGTTAAAATTCCGGCGAGTTTCTGCAACTGCAACCGTTCCCTGCTCTACGCCTACGAGTATCAAACCAGTTTAATCTAAAATATACAAAAAGCCCAAAGGCGAACTTCTTGGCAAACAATATCCATTTGGCCACTGTGCGAGAGGCACGAATAAACCATGACAATTACAGCCACACACCGTACTTCGACCTCGTTCAACTACAACTTCAACAGATAAACCACCGATAATGATAAACTTATAAATATTGCCATGGTTAAATCAAAGCTCGGGGAACCTACCGCATATAGCGAAAGCTGGGACATTTCGACTATCGATGGTGTTTCTTCTAATCGAAGATCCGACGTTTCAGTTGGCCAACTGGCATGAGTGACAGGAAAGCTAATACGAGGTAATGAAATGCAAAGCGGTATAAATTACAGGCAACGGGTTACGGTTTAGTAGCAGACGGAAATAGCTAAAGGCTAATTTCCGATGACCAAGTTCGTACTAATTTATATTTGACAGGTTAAAAGCCGCCTATGACTTAAAGTCCTCCTTAAATCAAAGCTCTATAATTGCTTGTGTGCATATAGGCTTGAGACACGAAACCATTCAGATTTTTACTGCCAATTCAGATATTTATATTCTAATGTTTTCCAATTATTACTTGAATTGAGAAAAATGGGGTAGGTATTTTAGATTATTTATCAAACTACGTCATATATATTATATATATATATATATATATATATATATAATACGTTATATTAAACTAATAACGATGGCAAACATTAAACAGGCATAAAAGAGAATATGCAGAAATTGAATAGTGTTAAATTTCCACTTCATATCTATCCATAATCCCATTGAAAAGCAATGGCAACCAATATGCAAAATCCGGTGATCAGTGACAATATACGCATTCGACCGCAATTCTCCCGGACCAACGTGGTGCGAATGTGAACTAAATCCGGAAGTGTCGTGGGAGACGTGTAGCAGCTTATTCGACACGTGTTGGACTATTGGGAGGCACTGTCCCGTGAATAAATCACGACGACCGTTTTGCTATTGATAATTTTTATCCCCTCTTATCGATATAGGATACTTTACGCGGTGCTGATAGGTAGATAATACAAATCGGATATGTAGCAGTAGAAACTTAAAGATAAAAAAGAACAACGGTATCATTTATAAAACATTATTCAAATATAAATGTATAGTATGAAAAATATTGATGGTTGATCGCATCTTCAACTTAGAAATGTCATTTTAAAACATTAAGACGAAGAACTAGTAAATCGTTCAGGGCTAATATCTTCTTGGTACAGTTGGTGGTGGCAGTACAATATTTTGACAATTTGCAGCTTAAGATAATTTCAGATTTATTCGAATTACGAGGGTAGGCTGAAAACTAATGCACACATGCTTGTAGAGCGCGAACGAAATGGCCTTCAGAAGCGCGCCAGGTGGCATGTGGAAGTAACATTCCCCTCAATACGCATGCGCAGGTTTGAGGTCGTTGCGTTCATCCAGTGTATTGCGAGAAGCGGAAGTATGGAGACGTGTTCTAGTGCTACGTCAACGCGAGTTAAACAGCGTGCTGTTATCAAATTTTTAACTGCCGAAAAAGCGTCGTTTAAACGCTGTTTATGGTGACGATGCTGTTGATAGGTCTACTGTAAATCATGGCTGCGAGCCTGGAAAAGCCATAATTGTTGATGAAACAGGCATTGGACGTCCGATCACTGCCACAGATGATAAACATCGCAAACTCGTCGTCGATTTGTTCAAAATGACCGGCGAATTACTCAAAAGCGTATCGCAAACCATATTGAAATATCCAAGGAACGTGTCGGCTTCAGTATTGAACAATTGGTTTACCGTAAAATCTGTGCACGATGGGAACCACGCCGTCTTAAAGGCGAGAACAAACAGCGTCGATTGGAATGCTGCGAGCAACTTTTGCAGCGCTACCGTGACGAAGGAGACGACTTTTTTTTGAATATTGTGACGAGGGACGAGTCATGGGTCCATCATTACGACCCGGAAGAGAAAAGACAGAGCGCTGAATATCGACATCCGTCTTCTCCTCAGGCGAAAAAGTTCAAAACACAACCATCTGCAAAAAAACTTCTTTTAATTGTGTTTTGGGATGCTCACCGAGTTAATGTGACCGATTTTCTGGAACGAGGGGCAACGGTAAATTCTTCTCAGTACATACAGACTCTAAAACACCTCCGACGTCGAGTTTGTCGTGTTAGAGGCAGCCGGGCGCCAATAATTATGTAACATGACAACGCTCGTCCACACACCTCGCGCGCAACTGGAGAGACTCTGCGAATGAACCGATTCCACACCCTCCTTATTCCCCCGATCTTGCGCCTTGCGATTTTTATTTTTTCCTCTACTCAAACGAGACCTCAAAGGTAATCATTAGACCTCGGACGACGAGGCAAAGGCAGCTGTCAAGTCCTGAATTCGAGAAAAGTCTTGTTACACTTGTTACACGTTGGGAGAAATGTGTTAGCCTTAACGGTGACTAAATAAATATATGATTTTGAAACTTAAGAATTGTACTTTAATGTACTTTTTTTCCGATCTTGCTATTTGTTTTTGTTCGCGCTCTACAAGCATGCGTGCATTCGTTTTCAGTCTACCCTCGCATAAAGTAACTAATTGACATCTACTTATTATAAAATAAAACCTTTGAAATATAAGAAACATTTTTTCTATGTTACGTTTCCATTCTACAGGATGATCAACAAATGGCTGTGGAACACAAGAATGTAAGATTAGAACTGTTTATAACTATTTGACAGTTGCTTACAGAAAGTTTAATTGCTATAAGCGCTCTTACTTTTAAGAACACAATATAATTATGGTTAGCGGTTCCAGTCTCCAAATGTGTTTTTAAAACTTCTTAAAATTGATATTTGGAATGCTCGAACAATCTCATTTCCTTACAATACTTCTTTGATTATGTTAAATAAGTAGGTGTTACGTATATATAAGGTACTCTACGTAAGTCTATTATTTTGGGCGTTTTTGTCTTTCCACGTGTAAAACGCAGTATTTAACAGAGTAGTGCATGTAATCTAATAACGGGAGAATACAATTACAGAAAAAATTACAATTTTTTATTGAGCTGCAAAAACAAGGCACACTAGAGAGCCAGAGCACGAGACTAGCTAGTAAAGGAATCTCCAAGACTTCTGGCTTGGACAGTATACATAATTTCTCACTAACAATTTATGAGATCGTAATGTTCCGCATTGCAATAACTGCAAATCTTAAAAAAAAAACTTCTACAACAGTATGAAATCTTTGCAATAGGAAGAGGTTATGATAGCGAACACAAATATAGAATAAACGTTTTCCTTTAATAAACTGTATTGTACCAAATAAAAATAAATACATAGATTAAATGAGCTGCAGCATTTAGGGTGCGGTTTAGATTTCAGTTTTCATGTTTTTGGAATGGAAGTTGAACTTATTAAAAAGTGTATCGGAATTTGTTTAAAGCAAAGGAAATTAATGCGTTTGTTTTTGTTTTTTGGTGCATGATCCATATGTTATTGCAAACTTTCAGTATATTGGCCCTGACAAGTTAAAGTCTTTCTTCATTATTTTATAGCAAGTTCTATAAGATAACGCCACCTCCTGAAAAAGTTGGCTTGTTGTCCTTACATTGTCTCACATGTTCAATAGTCTAATATATAAAAAGTGTTTAACACTTTAGATGATTGTAGCAATTGATTTGAACTTTGTAAATTGGTAATAATAATATAATAGCTTGATGTTTCTCCAGATCACATTTATCGAAGATTATATTTGTTATATTGTATTAGCAGACTTTTCACAATATAGAGAAACTTTTAGGTCAATCAGGCTTATAATGAGACTGGTAGGTAATTGCCCCCTCTCCAAATGTTGGGCCACTCGGAAGATGTTTCCTAATCTGCGGATTAAGATTATTATTTTATATAACTTCTCTTTCAATATTTTTGCAAAGAAAATCTGTTTTAAATTGGTATCAACTCTATTACATGTTTCTTTATGGAAAAAATCTGCAGAATTTGAAGCCTTAATTTTTTTTCTGCAGATTTTTTTAAATACCGCCTTATTAAATTTGAAAGGTGTAGATCTAGACGTGTCCATCGTATAAGTCTTACGTTTGCACGCATTTCTTTATATTGGACCAGAGTTTTCGGATCGAACAGGAAAATTAGTTTTACTGTTGTATGTTTCACTGGTACTCAATTCACAGCGCTTGCTTGAAGCATTACGATAAGATAAGGCCATACTTGCACACGATAAACATTTACATAATTAGTTAGCAGTCATGCAAATTTACAAAGTACACAACTTACACTGCTTAATAAGATTACGAATTCAACTAAAAACCAACGGTTGTAATAATGTTTATGGCAACAATGAAGTCATTGTTACGCTATTTTCACAAATAATTAAGTACAGCTTTAAGACTATCAAAATTGAGCACGCATGTTCATCTTGGATAACAGGGCGTGATGCTATGCGGTTTTCGCAGGAAAGTCGTGATTGTAGTCGACTACAGAAGATTTAAAATATTCCGTCGTTTTGTTTGTACAGAAATCTTTGATTTTTGGCGTTTTGACGTTGCCCACCTTGAAGATGGTGCTTTTCGAAAATATTTGCTATTATAAAAATTATGGATCAAAGATCGTACTGAACCTAGCAAACCTGGATCCAAAAATTGGATTCAGGCTCCGCCTGTCACAAGCCAGAATAATTGAGGAGTGATAGAGGAGTAACACCTCTAAAAAAATCAGGGTTTATCTGGCCCAGATGATAGCACCCTGCCAGGGTACGGAAAGAGTAAGAAAACTTTGAATAAAAATTACTTGGGCCTCCAGGATGTGGGTTGGATCGCAGGGAGTAGCAAACTAGTATCTATAAAAAATATTCAAACGCTAAAAATCTCAGCATGTTGACTCGGAACTCGGACGGATCCAACAGAAAACGACACAAGCAAAGTAAAAAGTTTATGAATATAGAATATGGAACCTGAGGAGCATGAGAGGAAAAGCATAAGACATTGCGAAAGAACTAAAAGAAATGAAAATAGATATTGTGTCCATAAGTAAAACCAAAAAGAAAAGAAAAGGTACTGAAGAAATGGGAAACTATATACACATTTACAGCGGAATACCGAAAGAACAACGAGCAAGAAGTGGAATATCTCTTATGATCTCAAAACGCTTGAAAAGGGTCATAACAAATTGAGAACCAGTGAATAAAAGAGTAATGAAACGTAAGATGAACTATCTAGCACATCGTCTTACAATAGTCGGAGTGTATGCACCGAACGAAGATGAGAATGCAGAAACAGAGGACGAATACATAGAAATCTTAAACGAAACCTGGAGAGAAGTAGGAAATATGAGAGAAACCATTCTAATCGGGGACATGAAACCAAAAAGAGGCAGAAAAATTAAACCTAACATAGTATGAAGTCATGGAGATAAATAGAAGGACTGCTAGATGAAAGCACTAAATTTCTCTATTAAACAAGATTAGGTCGAAAGCTACCAAAGCAAATGGAAAACATATTTCCTGTAGAAATTTTTTGTATATAACCAAATAAAGGAAGCTGTACACTAAGCTGCGTTAGAATCTCTAGGGGAAAACAACAAACCAAATAGAAAACAAAATTTTTGGTGGAACGAAGAATGGCAAAAGCTGAAAACAGGAAGACAGAAGCTATATCATAAATAGATGCAAACAAAACAGATTCCACATCACATTGAATACAAACATGCGAGAGCAAGGGTTAAGATAAAAGTTATAAAAGAAACGAACACACAGTGGGGAAAGTAATGCCAAGAACTAGAAAGCTATATAGGAGGAAGGACAACGACCGAATCTTGCAGAAGAAAATATAGTCCAAGTAAAAGGAGAAAGGGTAGAAGTAGATGAGAATACGCTGAAGTCAATTGTACGTGGGTTAAAAAACAAGAATGCACCTGGACCTGGAGGAATCCTCTCAGAATTAGTATAATATGGAAGCAACCAGCTCCATATCATAATTAACAACTTTTTTGAAAAATGTCTAAATGGAGAAAGAATCTCATCAGAATGGAAAGAAAGCTGGATCACACCTGTTCACAAGATGGGTTTCAGAACTCAGTGTGAGAACTACCGAGGACTTTCAGTCAACAGTACGTTTAGTCGACCATATGGCCGAATCTTAACAGAGTTAATAACTAAGGACTACCAGATGTACCAGGCTCAAGAACAAGCAGGGTTGCGAGCAGGCCGGTCAACGATAGATAATCTATTTTGCCTGACACAACTAATAGACAAACGGGTAGCAACAGCAAGAGAGACCCACCTACTGTATGCAGCCTTCACAAAAGATTATGATAGTATTCCTATTGGAAAACTATTCAAGGTATTAAATGAATCCCCCATAAATATAACAATAATAAAAGCAATAAAAGCACTATACCATGATACAAGTACTAGAGTAACAATTGGGAAAACATTAACACCCAGCTTCAAAGTAACGAGAGGGCTACGACAGAGCTGCTCTATATCCCCAATCTTATTTAACGTATACCTGCATGCAGCACTTAAATCAATGGAGAAGGAAGTGCGAAGAAATGGGCATTCCAATTGGCGATAGAATCCTTTTCACACTACACTACGCAGACTACCAAGTAGTAATCGCTCACGATTACGGCGACATCGACTACATAGTCAGGAAATTTGTAACGGTTAAAAGTTCGCCTGTATTTAGGCAACCCAGGTTTAAATGCAAGGTGAGGATAGAGAACGCGTTTTTGGGAAAGCGAAGACAGACACGCGAGGGGACGGGCCGAGGAAGTCGAAAGCGTACGCGCGGCTTTGCGAAAATATTAAATTTGTGTTTTAAAGATAATAATTATCGATTAATCAATTAATACAATATTAAAAAGCAACGAAGTGCAACAGAAAGAAAGTGTTGTGCGTCTAAAGAGATCCCAGCAGTCCACCTGTCAATCTGCATGAGATTAGCGAAACATCGTGCACCAAGTCTTATCGGCAAGTACTTTCTTGTTTACTCTTTTCGTGATCTGTCCGAGCGCATAAAATTTATGCATACTGTAATAAAGAAACTTGCATTTAAACAGATAAATCTTGGCATAATATCTGGGATTAAGTACTTTAAAATAGAAATTGTTCTAGCTTGTCTTTGCTTGACCCTTTTCCTCGTCGAGGGCCTCTCGGCTGGCGCCCAAAAAAAATCTTATAAAACTTACGCCCTTGCATCCGACTAATACAGCTGTCGCGTTTGTGCAAATCTCAATAAATTTAACGTCACAAATTATACAAGGAATACTCCAGCTGGGGACTGACAATCAATTTCAAAAAGACTAAATATATGTGCAAAGGTGGGTCTACTCAAGACATACAGATGGAGGACGGTAAACAGATAAGTAGCTGTAATAACTACGTATACTTAGGAGCTAAGATTGAGGATGCGGGGAAACGTGAAGAAATGATTACTAGCAGAATATACAGCCCTCGAGATATAACTGGCGCCTTAAATGCAGTCCTCTGGCAGCAAAATATAACAACAAAGACAAAAATGCATATCTATGAAGCGGTCATGAAGAGCACACTCACATACGGCTGCGAGGTTTGGCAAATTAACAGGAACATGAAGCAAAAGCTATTGTCGACTGAAATGGATATCATTAGAAGATCAGCAAGGAAAGCCAGAACCAAGCATATAAGAAATGAGGAGATACGACATATTATTAATAAGGAAAAACAGTAATAGAAGAAATACGGCGTAAAGAACTAGTATGGTATGGACATATTAATCGGATGGAGGATGACACCCTACCGAAGATAATAATGGAATGGGTACTAAGCGAAAGGAAAAGAATAGGACGCCCTAGAACAACATGGAGACAGGGTATAACCAAGGCAATGTCGGAGAGAAACCTACAGGAAGGAAATTGGGTGGACAGGAGACATTGGCAACTGGGAACCGATTACACTCGCTGTGAAACCGGACATTTTTTGAAAATGTCCGCTTTAACGCAAGTTTATTCAAAATCTAAAAATTCGATTGAGCTAAACTTTAGGTTAATTGAAAGTTCCTTAAAACATGTAAAACTAACTACCGCTAACCGTAAACAACTAAAACAACTACGAGTATTTGGTAATTTTAAACAATTTTACCAATGTTTTTGTCTTCTGCTCATTATTGCAACCGGTCTTTGGGGTTAGCTGCGTTTGACTACTCTCATGTTCATAAGACAAGCTACTTAAGTATTCATATGCGTAAAACAAACATCGACCAAACTCACAGCAACTGTATATTCAATGGATGTTCTTTACATTAAAGATTTGTAGACACATGGTATAAAACTATAAACATTGTTGGCGTGGATCGACTGTTTGGCTATCATTGCAACAATATTTGGATTAACTAATAGCTTGTTACTATTTTTACATGATGGAACATTGGAGTGTTTCTAGAAGCAATTTACTTTCGTAAATAAGCGGAAACAATTTTAAGTAAGGGAAACCCCAAGTAAACTATTTCGCCTATTTTTGTAATGGCCTCCAAGCTACTGCCCACAAAGCCCTGGGGGTTGTTTAGGTCATGCACTAGTTTATTACATTGAAAAAAATGCAAGTAATACGATATTATCCAAGCTTGCATTGTCGTAGGTTAGTTTTAGCGATTTAGCATATATGTTTTGAAATGTACTGATATATATTGCAGGTCACGTATTTCAAATCCAGTTTGCTGATTGAACTGATCGAATTTGTATATAAACCCACGAGTTTTTATGTAATTTGTCAGTTCTTTGAGTTGCATTGACTAAGTATGCATTAATGAATGAGTCCAGTCTGGCTCATTCGCTCTCTGAATTGTACCATTATGTGTTATTGGATTTTAATAAACATTCTACAGTAACATCTTTTTTCACTTACTTAGGATTTACGACCCCAAGTTTGTTCACCTACAGTCTCCAGGGATTTGGGGTTCTCGGTTAAAGCACCCACGAATATAGACCTTAAATTGAACTTTAGCTTTATAAATATTCGAACTTTTCCATAAGCTTTTCATTCTCAAATTACGCTACCATTTGGATTTATTATAACCGCACCCTTGATACATCTCGATGTCTTTTCTTTCGAACAATCTGAAAGCTAATCCGCAATCGCAATAAGTCGTGACAACCGCAGCTTGCAATTGCTTCACGGGATCTCTGCGTAAAAAATACATCATCAATACAAAGCATTTTCCTGACACACAGTGAGGCTATTCATTCATGATCTAAACTTATGGGTGTTTGTATTCTAAAGGATTCGTTCCGCCGATGAAAGAACTGCCTTAGGGTGAATCATCAAACACACCTTGCCTATAACAACTTTTTAACACATACTTTTCATTTTTCTAATTCCAGGATTTGAATTATAAAACCGTATTTAATCCTTAAGCATACGTTATATTACACATTAACACCTACTATAAGTGTGAAATAAAATGACATAAATTTCATGATTAAAAGGTCTTAAGTACTGTTAGAAGGTGATGGTAAATTTGAATAAACTGTTACCATACAGTGTGATTGTAATTTAAATTATTTTTGAACACAGACCTACTTTTATCAAAACTACCCAAACTATAATAACTTATAAGCTATTCTGTTACAGAATGCTACAGGATGGTCCTACACGTTTTGAAGTTAATTTAAACACGACCTCCTTCAGAATTAGTAACTCAACGGTTAATTATGGAGACAAAGGTTGGATAACTGCGACATTTTCAAATTGAGAACATTGTTCAGATTATATTGTTCTATATGTAACTCAAATTCCAATAAGTTTGATTAGAATTTCTGGCACAGTATGATCGATAAATATTGGTCACGGAAAATACCCCGAATATCTTTATTGAAGTCAAAAACCTTTTAACGCAAATGCTTAGCAATTATCAAAAAAAGGTTTTATTTCCTACAGTGGCTTATACTTTGGAACGTATGATATTTATTACTGCATCAATAAATTAGAATATGTAGTGGTTACACCAACATGTAATTAACAAAAATTTTAAATAATAAAGGTGGGCAATGTAGTTTCAAATTCCACTGTACTTGACAAACATGGTTTTCTTTACATAAACCAATTATATCAGCACTACTTAATATACAGAACGATAACTTATTATAAGCCAAACAATTAGCTGAAATAGTTCGTCTGGTTTTTGAGCGATTGAATCTGAATGTGTGGTCAACTCATGTGACGCCACCTTTTGACTATCTCGAAAGGTATCGATGGTGTGTGTGTGTGTGTGTGCTAGCGCCGAATGTACTTCTCGAGATGGATTGAACACAGTTTGCGAGGCATTTCCAGGAATTATGTCCTGAAGTTTGCGCCCAGTCTGTTTTGAGATTTGGTTCCGGATGACTTGTTTTTCTTGGCCAACTCACTTAAGGTAGGTAGACGTTTTGTGCTTAGCGAAAATAGGGTGGGGTCGAAATTGCAGTTGTAATTAAAATTTCGTACCGTAGAGAGTTAGTAACTTGGTTGAGAATACCGTAAGGCTTCTCTTATCGTTACATACGAATTAAAATTAACCCCTTTACCCATTTTAAAATTCCCGCAAAAAGATTCCGTTGCAATAAAAACTATGTGTCTCAGTTTTTCGTTTTTGGTGCTTGAAATAACAATCCGTCTGCGAGAACGCTAGTCGGTGCTAGTCAATGGAAACACACGCCAGACGAACGTGACAGCCATATGAAATGTATGGTGATTTGTGGACGTTATCAAGGTGGAATCTAACCTAACTTTGTTCTGTACATAGATACTACCAATCTTAGTAGTTTGTAAACATGCCTCTCATCAGGTTCTAAAGCAAAGTAAACGCCAACTTTTACAAGGATCTCAACTGCTTCTCACTGCAACTAAGGTACTTATTCAAAAATAAATATTTTGTGCGCTTTTGTAAAAACTATTATAGTATTTAAACTTCACGTCAGCCACTGTCCAGTTATTGTATTGAAGGTTAACCTGTTTGGATTAAGTAAAGACACTTATTTGTTATCTTTATGGCAAATATTTCTAATCATACTGTATTACAATGTACTTATTTTACACAATATTTGTTTTCTTTAACTATTCGATTGTAAACACATACATATATTATTTTTCTATACGATAGGTATAGTCTTACGAAACAATGTTTGTTTTGTAGTTTGTGAGGCCTTTTAAGTTCCATTTCCAAATAATTTACAATTCAGGTTACTATGTAACGTTTACAGAATGTTTATACAAACTTGCTTCCTAAAAGGTTAGTGGGCTGTTTATTCGTTGATACGTTATGTAGGGTGGGTCAGCTAGGTTGTTATGTGATTGACGCAACGAAACACACATCACCTTTTCTTTGTTGTCTACTTATGACAACACTAAGTCGAGCTGTTAATTTATTAAATTTTCAATAAGATGTTTTCAGATAACAAGAGAACGGATTTTTTGCATATTTTTGGTGAATGTCGTTGGAATGCAGCGATAGCGCCCCAATTTATATATCAGGCACTAGCTAAGTAGAAGACCACCGCCCAAAAATATTTAAACACCTTGAAACTTTTTTCAGAATCGAAGGTAAATTTGTTAATTCTGGAAGATGTAGGCCCAGAATGATTATAAACTTGGAAATTGAATTAGCAATTAATGAGAATCCCCAATAAATCAAAGAGATCCAGGCACAAATGTGGGTATTAGTAAAACTTTAGTAGAAAGAATGCTGAATGCAAATGTATTTCATCCCCAGCACGTTACTTTCGTGCAATAACTGCATGAAAATAGCCCTCAGAGAAGATTTCAATTTTGTAAAATTTCTTTCAGATTCACCTTCTTCTGGATGGTTTTAAAATTGGGTATTTTTTACGACGTGACAACAATCTCTACATAACACTAAACTGAATAGACATAACCCGCATTTTATTACGCATAAGAAAATCGGCACTGGAAAGAGTTTTTTCTGGAATTTTTTGTTGTTGCATAGTAGGTAACCATATTATTGGACCACACTTGTTCCATGAACATTTTACTAGCCAACGTTACTTATATTTTCTATAAAAAATTTTACCAGGGTTGTTGGAAGATGTAGAACTGAATGTACGACAAACACTTTGGTACCAACATGCTGATTGTCCTGACTACTACAATTGGGTTGTTAAGAATTACTTAAATAATGTGTTTGTAGTAAACTGGATTGGAAGTGGAGCTGTGCATCCATGGCCACTAGGAAGTTGCGATATCACTCTTATTAGACATTTTTCATTGGGGTACAATTAAGGAAATAGTATGCCGCACTCCAGTAGTAAAGGGACACTAGTTACAAAATAGATTAATGGAGGCGGGTACATCAATTACACCTACCACACTTGATCTAGTCCGAAGATTTTTTAAAACAATTTACAAGATGTGAGGAAGTGGATGGAAGCAATTCCGAACAATTTACAATTTACTAAATAAAATAAACTTTAGCTATTTATTTTTTTGTTTTTCACTTATTTAATTTTTACTATACTACGATTGCACCAGTGGGTACTTTTTTTTAAATACTCATGTAATTAATATTAGTGAAACTGCTAGTTACTACAGTAAGACATCAGCTTGACATCAGCGAGTATGATCCATTTCTATACTATAAAAGATTCAGTAATCTCACTTGCTGTGAGACATGTCTGTTGGCTTGCGTCAACCATTTTTAAGATAAGATAACTTAACTGGCCTACCCTATATAGTAATAATTTGTAGAAATCATTCCTTATTAGCAATATACAGGGTGTTAATGAATTGCAGGGACAAAGTTCTAGGGATTAAAGTATACATGAAAACAACAATTTTTTGTTAATAAATGTATGGTCAAAAGTGTTTCCTTTCAGGGATAGAGCTTCTGAAAGATTCTTTAAGAAGCGCCTAAATGTAAGCAACTCAATTTACTACCTACTATTTGTTTCCATAACGACGGAAATGAATACAGGACAAATAAAGCTATCTTTCCCTCTTTTCAAATTCAAATTAAATTTAAAATAAATTAATTAACAAAATGTTAATTTTTAAATTAGTTATTGTAAATTTTTCAAATAGTTGATTTTTGTTTTGTAATTTTGGTTTATTCTATTGCTTAGTTTTGAAACATTTTGTTAATTAATTTATTTTAAATTTAATTTTAATTTGGGAAAGAGGGCTTTATTTATCCTGTATTAATTTTCGTCGTTATGGAAACAAATAGTAGGTAGTAAATTGAGTTGTCTACATTTAGGCGCTTCTTAAAGAATCTTTGAGAAGCTCTAAACCCTAAAAGGAAACACTTTTGACCATACATTTATTAACAAAATATGTTTGTTTTCATGTATACTTTAAGCCCTAGAAGTTTGTCCCTGCAATTCATTAACACCCTGTATAATATTAAAGTAGGCAAGGACCAGCTAGTAACAAAACAAAATGTCGATATACAACCATCATCTATATATGCAAACACGGTAATGTCAATTTAAAAGAAGAAAACACCCTACATTGTAATTGTTTCTGCTTGTTTTACAAAAACTATGAATACTCAAATAATAAAAATCTCAGTTGTAAGATTACTTTATACGCTCTTATACAATAAACATACTATTATTAGATCATTTAATAACAATAACGCAGTATTATACTGTTTCAAGGTTGGCAGTAAAACTCACCTATAACATGTGACGAAGCACATGCACCTTCTCGTAAATTTGCCTACACAGGGTGTTTCAAAAAAGGTCTGATAATTTATCCACATATAGTACTCAAGCCAAACAAAAAAGTCTGAATTAACATATGTCCACAAACCAACTGTTTCAGATATGGAGGTCATCTTGCTTTTAATCAATTAATTGTATTATTGGGAAAAACGAATAGTAAAGGCACTAACAAATGCATAAGCCTAGTGAATTAAAATCAGGAAACTTAGAATGTTCCTGCAATTAGATTAGTCCTATCTATTTGTCCATATAGGTTATAGATATTCTCCGACATAGATTGTAAATGTGGAAGAGCTCCATCATGCATAAGCCACATATGAACTATGTCATTCAGAGGAACTTCCAATAGTGGGAATAAACTGTTATTAACAAAGTGAAAAAACGCTTCAAAAATCATATGATTTGATAAAAATACTGACCCTATCAGATGGTCTTCTAAACTACCCAGCCAAACATTTAACGGAAGCCGATGTTGATGCCTTCACTCATGAGGATTTTCGTCTGCCTAAAAATGATTTGTGATAGAGTTTGGATTTACTGAAATTTTTTTCAGCATGAATGTACAAACCGCCATTTTGAAGCATAAGGGCTTGTACCCACTGGATATGGTATGGGTTACAGTAAACAAAAATGATAAATTTAGTTTTTCATGGCAATTGAAAATCCTGCTATTGCATTTTATTGTTTAAAAAACAGAATTGCCTCTCTGTCTCTAAACAGTTGATTTGCGGACATATGTTGATCACGACTTTTTTGCTTGGTTTGATGACTACTGTACGTGGGTAAATTATCCGACTTTTTTAAACACCTTGTATTTGCTTATGTCTATTTTTAGAACCAACCTGCATAGAAATATTGTTATTGGGTTGGTATGGGAAAGTCCAAGCGCAGTATTTCTCGGATTTTTTTTTCATTGTTCTTTTAATAGAACATGAAACAAAATTTTCCTAAGGCGCATGAACTTACAAAGAAGCGAAAGCTCAGCGGCTATGAAATGCGGCAAACGTGTCCTCATTGTGCGAGGGTAAAGATTATAGTGCCCCAGCGGAGATCTGAAAGCAACACGTGCCTTTCAGGAAACATTAGGTTAACTGTGAATTAACAAACTCAACAGTATTTAGCCCACACATGATTTATTACTGTGCGACACATTATACAAGTTGATGAGTGGAAATGATTGCAAGTAAATGTTGGGATTATGTAGATTTTCATATACCATTTTTATTATGGGTGAAATAGCTCGTTATTTTCATAACTTCCTGGGTTGTATAACACTAACACGTACAGTCTGAATGTCGCATAGTGTTTAAAAATAATAGTTGCAGGAAATATAGGTACTTTTTATAAATGTAAATATTGTGTCAGAAGCACTACTTTTGAATTGTCCGTTTCATTAACTGATGTAAACATACAATATTTTACATAACATATTGATAATAGCAGTATTTTAATAATTTTAGGTGAACTATACAGTATATACAGTACAATTGCTATAAAAAAATTAAATACAACTATAACATAGCAGCTTCTATTTACTTTTAAATGTTATAATCGTACTTCGTACAAGATGAGAAATTAAATAGTAGGTACTTAGCTTTACATGGCCTCTAACCTTACTTCTAATTTATAGATAGTAGTAAAATTTTAATGTTTGTGAATTGTGATTATTAACTAACCTCTAACTGTAGGAATTTTAATTAGTAATTACTACTACACTAAGGGTGTTTTAAAAAGCTGGTCAAGTACGCTCATGCAAAATTTTAACGAATTTCGTAGGTATATAACCTCACTTATAAATATGTCACTGGAGATGATAACTATCAAATAGAAAATCAGATAATTTGTTACAAGTTTTGGAAATGTGGCAATTTATATTAGTTTCTCAGAATTGATCATTTGCACCATAAAATTCGGTAGTCGCTCACTACTCTTCCTTTCGGCAACTCTTCCTGTATCAACAAACAATTTACACCTTGATTCGGGCTTATTACGAAAATATTTGACCCGGCAAGATATTCTTTAAGTTTTGTACTGAATAGCTTTAAATCCCATTAACTTTGATTTTGTTGCAAAAATATAGTTTAATTAAAAATCAAGATGTCATCAAAATAGTTTATCAAGAACAGCTTCTTGTGTAGATATGATATAGTAAAAGAACAGAGAACAGTGAAATCACACCAAATAATAATTATATTTCCTGCGAAGTGTTGAAATACACGGTTTGACCGTTATTTGTCAAATGTATCCCAACCTGCTCAACAATGAGTAACATCTACAACATCTGAAGTACGAGGGCAGCCTTTTAAGTTTTTACAAACGGCCACTAGGTGGCGCTATTGAAATGTGTCATTACTATTTTCGTAAAATTTGACATTTGGTATTGTGAAAACTTTAAAAATTGACCGAGCAGTTTGTTTACAGTGAGCGTTTAAAAGAGCAATTTTGTGAAAAAATGGAAATGGAAAATGGAAAAGACTATTTACAATTGGTTTGCAGAATTTTGTGGTGGCCGTGCGTCCGCCAGTGATGAATTTCGTGAAGGTCGACCAAAATCGGTTGTGATTCCAAAAAACATCGATGCTGTGCGTAACATGATTAAAGAAGATCGGTATGTGACTTACAGTGAGATAGAGACATCCTTAGGCATATCGAAGATTGCAGTACATTCAATTTTGCATAAACATTTAGCTGAGAAACAGATCTGTTCCGATAGATTCCGCATAATTTGATCAATGCACTAAAAAAGGCTTGTGTTAATTGGTATAAAGGAAGTGCTCAAAACACTTGACCGAGGAACTGCAAAATACGTATACAACATCGTAACAGGTGGCAAAACTTGGATATATTCGTATGAACTGGAAACTAAGGAACAATCCACTGTTTAGGTGTTCCAAGATGAACCGAATCCCACCAAAGTTGTTCGTTCACGGAGCACTACCAAGAAATTGATCGCTTGTTTATTCGATCGTAGTGGACATGTCGCACCCATTCCTTTGCAGGAGCGAAAAACAGTTAACGCTGAATTGTATACAACAATTTGTTTGCCAGAAGTCATCGACGAAATCAGGAAAAACAACAGAAAACGTCGCATCATTCTTCGTCATGACAATGTCAGTTCTCACACAGCACATCAAACAATTGATTATTTGAAGGAGGAAAACATGGAATTAATGTCTCATTGCCTGTATTCACCTGATTTATCGCCGAACGACTTCTTTGTGTTCCTGAATGTCAAACAAAAAATGCGTGGACAGCGATTTTCATCACCTCAGGAAGCTGTTGAAACCTTCATAAACCATGTTTTTGAGATACCAACTTCAGAGTGGAAAAAATGTTTCGAGAATTGGTTTGAACGCATGCTAAAGTGTATAAATCTTATAGGCGAATATTTTGAAAAACAATAAAACAGCTTGTTCCAAAAAAAATTTTTATTGCCTAGTTTTTGTAAAAACTTAAAAGGCTGCCCTCGTACATTAACAAACTTCACCATATCGGTCTACTCTATTTCCTGAACACCTGTTAGGACACCCTTTAAAATTTTTAACTATTACCAAAATCACATTTTCATTTATACAGAGTGATTCTAAACATCTGCCAAAAACTTTAACTGCGTATAGCTGAAGTTATCTAACCCCTAATCATCTAGTATTTTTTTTAATTCGACACAGTTACGGATGTGGTGGATTAAGTTTTTTTACATCAATCCACTAAAATGTAAATGCATATCTTGTTTTTCTTGTGCGATTCTGGTAAGCTCTATTGATTTGGATAGCTAACAATCCAAGCTTATCATCGATTCCCCAACACTCCGAAAAAATACGAAAAATAATAAATATTGTTAACCAATTGAAGAACAGGCACGATGCGATCTCGAAGAACTTGTACATTTTCAATTGGAGTTTCGTAAACAATATTTTTTGATCGTCCTCATAAGAAATAAAATAGTCATATAGAATACAATCGGGGGAGTGTGGAGGCCATGCAATCGGTCCTGCTCTATCACAATCCAATGATTAGGATATTTGGCGTAAACAAACTCTCGTGCAGTAAAATGTGCCCCATCATACATGAACCTTAAATTATGGTGCGTTTGTAATGGGATTTGCTCCAGCAAAGCTGTTATCGTTTCTTCCGAAAATTACCTATAATTTTGACCTGTTGGCGTCAATAACATTGATCCGATCAAATAATTATCAATATGCAATAATACAGGTAAACGTTGAATAGTTTGCCGCGTCGGTAATAAGGACGCTACTATGACAATTGGGATCATTGCATTGTTCTAAAAACCATCGATAATACTGTAATCTCTGTAGAAAATCCTTCAACAGAGCTTGCAGTCGCTGTTTATGAAACCGATAGAATAATGGTTAATGGAAAATATCCTAAACTGGTTGCAGTGCAGGATACGTTTCGCGGTATACAGTCTGACAGCTTTCTTGGAATTTCCGTTAGCTCGTGCATAAGTAAAATAGATATCTCTCATTTATGCACAATGCAATATTTGCAAAAATAATTACATTTAATTTAATTTAATTTAAACTAATGTTACTTAGTATTCTATCAATAATCAAGATGTAATACTATTAAAAAATATATACAGGTTCTCTCACACTGTATCATTTTTTAAATTTGCCTTTCTAAAGAATCATTTCCGGACAATGTTCATATATATTGTAACCAAAAATTAAACAGTAGAATATGCCCCTAAAGTTTGGGCTAGTCATTCAGTTACAGTATTTAAAAAGACATCTTAAAAGAGCCTACTAAAAGCAAAACTCCTGTCGATTACGTTTCGTAAGGTCGAACATTTTAAAAATTTCTTAGCTGTGTCAAACGTTTAATTTTAAGCGGCCAAACAGTCTATACCGCTTTTAACGAACCCGTTTACAGCAATCTATCTGTTATAGCAAGCCTTTATTAAAATCCCGAAACAGCATTAATTTAAATATAGGTGTTTATTGGAAATAACGAACCTGTTTATAACGGTATTTCGGTTATAATAAACAACATTTACCTTACCAACTGTTCCCTTTATCCTTTTATAATGAATTATATGCAGGTATTTTTAATAATCTGAAACCGCTTCTTCACAGTTGTGAGAATACAAGTTCATGAAAGGATCTACCTTCTTGGATCAAGTGTTTTATCTGAGAGGCGCGTAGATTTACTAGATACATCGAGATTCGACACTATTGCCGGTACGTTTTGGGACACACTGTATAGTTCATTTTGCATAATTGCATACCACATAGTATGCACATAATATACATGTAGGTATGTAATATAGAGTAACATTATATTTTGAAATGCTCAGATATTTTCTTTTATTTAATTGTTTCGCTACGTTTTTGTCTTGCAAGATTATGAATTAGGGCGGGGATGGCTCCGTGGTAGATAGCCAAGTTTTGGATGTAATAGTCTAAACGCTTCCCGGTTCGAATCTCCCCAGGGTCGGAAATTTTTCTAATTCCCTGGGAGATCGGTACTGGGTCCCGGTCTCCATTTGTCATTGGGGATCAAATTAATGGCACTTCTCGAATTACGGTCGCATTAGAGGAGTAACAAGACCCTAAACAAAAACTTTCACACACAACACGCCTCGACACTGCGCAAGCGGTACAAACGAGGATCATGATAAAGAAAAGAAAAGAAAAGATTGTGAATTTTGTGTGGTCTGACTTAGACGGATAATATAACGTGACTATAGCAATAGAGTGCCGGATAATCGAGGTTCTACTGTACTTTGTCTAAAGCGGCGTTTACATTAGGCGACTTTTAGTGGAGCGACTTCAGTCGGGCGACTAAATCGCCCGTGTAAACAGCTTTTCAACCACGTTTGACGTTAAAACGATTTCTGGTTGTTCAACTGAAAGTTGCCCATTCGTATACTTTTGGTTGAACGACAGGGTAGTTTCAACTGCAGTTGATAGTGTAAACCTGTTTTCGCCCCACTAAAAACGCACATACATATGGAAAATAAAGTGAAACTATCTCCTGTAGCTAAAAATCGCAGGTTATTTGTAGTTTTATGTAAGCTGGTAAAGACTCTCGTAACTTTGTATGTAGCTTTGAAATTAAAGGCTCGACTTTCTCTAGCAAAATTTTAAAATGTTGTTCCGTCATCCTTAAATGGTTTCTATACATCTCTCCATCTTCTAAAGCTAGTTCTTTTATTATTGTTTCTGAAGCTCCAAGATGTCATCTTCGCACCCAGCCTTTAATCCACCAACGCCGTTTTCTGTTCATTTTTCGCATAAGTATTTGTTTTAATTCATTCAACAAACATACTGCAATATTTGAAGTTGATCGTCTAATTTCTTTATTTCGCCTCACATCAGCCATCTTGAACAACTAAAATGCTGAACGATTAAACCATTAATGTAAACCTTTTTAGTTGAACAACTTGTGTCGCCCGACTTGGTTGCCCGACGAAAGTCGCCTAATGTAAACGCCGGCGCCGCTTAAGAGAACAGAAGCTCTACAACCATTTGATCTGGGAGAATATGAGGGTCATTTCCGCTGCAACCGGAAATACTAATAAAACAGCAGACGTTAACTCTAGTAGGTTCTATAGGTATATATATTATTTCATATTTAGATTTAGTTATACATTTATATATTTAGGTACACCTACTAATAATTTATGATTGAGTGATATTCGGCCCTAATTGGAAATCGGTTGTATCTTTTGTATGTTTACTGGAAGTTTTTTTAGGTTATAAACACTTTCAACAACTTGTGTAGCATGTACGTATGTACAGTTTTTTCACAAGTTAAGTCTAGTAAATGTATATTTTTCTTATTGAGACCTTAAATATCTTAACAAAACAATAAGGCAAAGGAACCAATTATTGACACTCCCCCCAATTGTTGACACCTATCTGCGACAGATGTTAAATTACTGTACATCAAATTTAAATGTCCCTCCATGCTTTAGGGTCTTTAATCTAGGGGAATGTAAGTAGAAAACGATTTAGGTGGCAGCACTGTTGATTTGTCTAAACTTGTTGAATCTTGTTTGGGTATGCACAAATTCTTATCGTATTCCTAGTGTTAAATGTTAAGCGGTCCGAAGAAACAAAGTGCTGCATCTTTTGTCATTGTTGATATTCTTAAAATTGCTTGCATTTATTTATATGAAGGTAAGTCTATTGTACAAATATTTTGTTGTTTCAAAGATGTACCTACAAGCTAATTTTAAGGATAAACTACGGGTGTCAACTATTGGACCTTAAAAATTCATTTTATCCAATCATTGACACTAGATGTCAAAGACTGGGAGTTTTATAGAAGTTACAGAAGTTACACAGAAACTCTGCTAGCACAATATGTAACTGCCTGTAAAAACATGGAATTTATATTTCAAGTGGTTCCAATATTTGACATAGGTGTCAAGTACTGGGTACTTTTCTGTCAACCACTCGTTATTTTTTACAGCATGCCTCCATCAAAGAAAGAATGTTCAAAAGGGAAACCGTTTCGTAAATATACCCAGCAAAATATGGAAGAAGCCGTAGCTGCCATAAAAAACGGACAATCATTTAAATTCGCAGCGAAACAATTCGGTGTTCCAAGAGTAACACTAATGTCGGAGCCGGACATTAGGGCGCGGCCGTTAGGGCGCGGCCGTTAGGGCGCCGCCGTTAGGGCGCGTGGACGCTAGGGCGCGGACCGTTAGGGCGCGTGGACGTTAGGGCGCCGACCGCTAGGGCGCCGACCGTTAGGGCGCGTGGACATTAGGGCGCGGATGCAAAATAAAATGGCTTAAATATTCGCTTAATATGCAGTTTAAATGAAATATATGCAATATACACAAATTGCATATTAAAAAATTAACACTCCTAAAAAATATAGATATAAAAAAAGAGACGTTTAAACATTAATATTTTATTTCCTAAATAAATAGCAGTGTAGAATAGGTTTATAAACTACAGATAAGTTAAAAACTCAAAAAAAAACATTTAAATTACATTTTAATTATCGAAAACAATAAACAATTAAATATTTTTCCATATTCTCCATTAAGAAAGATTGGCGCCTATCGCTTACTACATTTTTATAAGCAGAAAATGAGCGCTCAACATCACATAATGCAATTGGCGAGTATTTCAATTTGCTTACAAGTAATGGATCAATATTTACAGCTTCATTCGAAATTTTAGATCCATTAAGAACTTTATATATGTGTTTGATTTGTTCGTAACCGGGATTGTTTTTTAGAACAGAAGAAAATTTTTGTGTTATGATTTTACCGGTTTCAGAGGGTACTGATTGCTTTACATTTTTCTTGCAATTCTTCTACCATATGTAGGGATTCCGTTAAAGGCAAACTAATGGTTTGTAAACTTTTTATTACCGGAACATAACATGAAAAATGTTTGTCCAAAAATAGTTTTTTACATTCGTTCATCGCAGTACAATCTGCTTCAAAATCTGTTATAAACTTTTTAAGATTTTGAAAATGTTCTGCATAAAACATGAATGCGTACCCCATCTGGTAATAACAGGTTCTGGGGGCAATGGAAGATTTGGAAAATGTTCTTTGTATCTTTAAACCCTTAACGGAGCTTTAATAAACAATTTTTTCATATTTGATATCAGGCTATTTACAGTTTTATAGTGTTCGCGAATAGTTTTCCCCACCCTGTTAATATCATGAGCTAAGCAGGTCAAGTATATTAAATTTGGAAAAAATATTTTTAAAGAGTTACCCGTCTTCACCATATACGACGCAGCATCGGATAACATTAAAAGTAAATTTTCGGTAGGTATCTGTTCCGGTAGAAACAAATTTGACAAGCTGCCGTTTACAAACCTGGCTATTGTTAAATTATTTGTTGTATCTGATTGTTTAACACTGTGCAAAAACGGTTCTGGAACAGTATCTTCTAATATTGAAATAATTAAATTTGTCACATAATGTCCCTTGGCGTCTGTAGTTTCATCAACGGCTATCCAAAATATATTGCCTGCTATTTTAGTTTTGATTTCATTCATAGTCTTTTCATGAAGAATATCAATATATTTCTTACGTGATATAGATTGGCTAGGAATATGTTTGTCACAGTATTTCGACAAAAATTGTTTAAAGGGTAAACTATCCAACTTTTTTAATGGAATATTAGAAGCCACTAAAGCGTAACACAAATCAGCATTGAAGTTATCAAAATCTGGTGTTCCAGTAGCAAACGAAGTAGTAATTAACCGTTGTGTTTTAGAGGAAGCCCGTTTAATGTTTTCCTTGTGAAGTGCTGTAGATACATGCTAATCCACTTGGTACTTCTTGGAGCATGGTATCTGCCAAATACAAACAGACATTTTTAATGTCAGAGAATAATTAGGGTAACGAATGGAATTCGGAATTTTGATAAAAATAACAAAACAGTATAGCTAGACGACAACAAATTCAATAAAGTTTACTGCAGGAAAAAACTTTACCTTCTTAGAACACGCTCGACAAAATAATTTTTCTGTCCGTTTCTAGTTCATTGTCTTTTTTTATCCACAATCGACAGTGATCAGCAGTTGATTTTCCAATTTTAGGCATTTTTAATGTACCACAAACAGCTTTAAACAAATGCACAGAAGACCAAATAACTCTGTTAAACTGTTCACTAATTTACAACAATTGAATAATAAAAGAAAGCAAGGGCACAACATTCTACTGGTTTTTGTAAATTGTATGCATAGGTAATAATTGTTATCTCCGTAGTCATAAAACCAAAGATGAAAGGGTAAAAGATAGTTAGTTACCTGGAGAATTGTTAAAATGTGCCACTTTGGAAAATCCCTTCAATAAGCTGCTTTATTTTCTAGAACAAGAGTCGTAAAATAAAGGTTGAGAGGGTATTACGAAATTTCCAGAAAAAAATTCAATACCCCAGAACTTAAAATTTTTGTATATATTTTAGTAAAAATTTTAATTATATGCATTATGTATGTCTTAAAACAATTAAATATGCACATATATGCAAAGATGCACTACATTCTTGAAATATGGAAATATATGCGAATTAAAACTTTCAAAAATTGATTTCGTAGGACCTAATTCGTATACATGTCGAAAATCATTGCCCTGCATGTAAGCTAAATTAAATGCAAATGCATATTTTTCCGCGCTCTAGTCATTAAGGCGTATAAGGAGTGAAGAAAAATTTCTCAACCGGCCCTTTTTTGAATATGCAACTAGCCATACATCATCCAGTATCTTCAAAAGTGTATGACGTTACAAAATTCAAATAGAAGGATTAGTAAAATCACCCAAAAGAACCGACCTTCCTTTTCTTTCCTTCTTGTTTTTAAAATAATTGGGTTTCCTGTGGTTTTAAAAATGAAATATTTGCGCACAGATTTGTATACAATGCAGAAAATTATGTTTGAGTTTTTAAACCTTTACAGGATATCTTAATAATGGTAAATAGGTTATTCAACGTTATATTGTAGATTTAATAAAATTTTCTTCCCCCCCCAGTGCAATCCGATCTGAAAACAGTTTCAACAAATGTAGTTGTCAGAATCACTAACTTCCTAATTATAATTATTAAACACCGAAATACGTATTAGCGTAGACTAATTTATTAGTCTACGGTATTAGTCAGTCTTTAAAACTGTATAACTAAAAAAATGCGGATAGAAGCATTAGTAAAATAAAAAAGGGCAGCAATCCTTTTCTGCACTTCTTGTTTTTAAAATAATTTTATTATTAGGCTATCACTTGGTTTTGCTATTATTTACAGATTTATGTAATAAGTAATGCAGAAAATCATATGTACTATCTTTGATGAGTTCATAATAACTGTTAATAATTACCTATATTAATTACTCAGAATTTTCTTCTCCTGCAGAGTTGTTCAGTCTGAAAACAATTTTAGCATAAGTATGTAAACAATATTGTAGCTTTTATATTAAACACCGACATTCTTTTCTTTTTTCGTACATTAGAAGGAAATCTAATTTGAATGTTATAGTACCAAGAATGATAAAAACAATCGCCCAAAGGTATAGCCACTATATTGGTGCAGAATTATTTAACAAACTTCCTCGTATCTTAAAAACTAGATCTATTAGAAAATTTGTTTCATAAGAAGATAAAAATTTGGATTTTTGATATGACATGGCAATTTGTTTTAAATGTGTTTTATAAATGTAAATACAAATATTATTACTTTATCAGGTATTGTCCTGTATGGTTGTACATCGTATAATTAGTCCAATTAAAAGAATTTATTGACACGCAGCCGATAAATTAATATTAAATATATAAATAAATTATTATTATTTAAAATTAAAATACACATGAGTAACAAGTTATAACACCGAGTCTCGCGCCCTAGTGTCCCGCCCCCTAACGGTCCGCGCCCTAATGTCCACGCGCCCTAGTGTCTCGGCGCTCTAACGGCCCGCGCCCTAGTGACTGGCTGGCCTTGTGGCTGGCGCCCTAACGGCGGCGCCCTAACAGCCGCGCCTAAATGTCCTAGACCGGATGGGTGCAGTCCTTTAAGTACAGCACGAAAGTTTCTTTGGGCTTTCGGTTTATAGGTGTGGAAACCAGTTTTTTTTCTTTTAAAGCATTTATTATCGTGGTATATACTTTATCAGTTTTGGGTTGTATTTTTATTTCCTCGCTGCTGGTTCCTTTTATAATGTAATTGTTTTTAGCTATGTTATTTAATAAATCGGTTAATGGTTTGCAGTTTGTTACTCTTCTTATTCTTCTTCTTCTTCTTACTCTTCATATATAATCGGATACGCGGTAAAACTAAATTCGCACCTTGCCTCAGCTTAGAGGATACTCGTATCGCAATCAGTTAGTAGGCTCGCAAACGCTATTAATTTGTTATTACGCCAAATATATGCTAGCTTGCGCATAGCTACCAACAGCACTGCTTCTTGCGGACTGCCGTTACTGACCTTTCTTAAGACCCTGCCACCCCCTGTTTTTCCTACACACTCCATTGCACGGTCTTTCCCTCAAACCTTCATAATTCGTCCCAATTGTTATAAAGCCGGCAGAAGTTATACATATTTTAGTAAGTATTTATTTGTTGAGCGTACATTTAAGTAATATTCACAGCGGGCAAAAACTGTTACCTAACACACAAAAATGTATTATATTTTTTTATATTTACAAATAACATTTTTTAATCTCAATCTTTCTAATTCATGCTAGCATATAAAAATACCACTTTCTTAAAAATTCCAATAAAATAGAAAAAATATACTTTTCCAAAATACTCTGCGCTAAAAGTAATTGTAGATGTTTTGTATGTGAAACACAAATGTGATTTATTCTTTATCTAGTACTGGAGTAACACAAAACACACACAGGGTATACAATAGACCAAAGTACCTGAATGAAAAAAGATGCTTGGTAAATCGCGTCTCAAATTTGTCCTAAATGACAACAAATAAACAAACAGAAAATATAACTACTTTTATTTAAAATATGATCTCTATGTTTCTGTATCTGTCCTATGACTTCATCCCATCGGCACTTGCATGCAAATGTTTATAAGTATGTACAATTTGGAATTTGAATAATTAAACATTTTCATTTCAAGGATTTTCCTATCTGTCGAACTTTTTGATAGACTAAAATAGTACATGTAACTTACCATCAGTATTGCTTACAGTTAAATAAAATTCGAATATTAGACAAGAGCCCTACTGCCAACAAAACTGACTCTCTTAAAAAGGCTTCCACTGGATGTAAGCTGAGCCATCGTGTCAATAAGCTGGGCTTTTCATTAATTTCATTAATCCTCTTTCACATTTCGAATCACGCCCATTATACATATATGAAATTCCAAAATTCTATTGTTTTGTTTTACGAATAAATGTGTAGGAATACTCTCTCCACTTAATTATCTGCACAGAAGGCTAAAATATCCAAAATTAAACTAGTAGCGTTTAATTTCATTTAATGGATATGGACTAATACAAAAGCCTTTAGTTAATATGAATACTTTCAGAATATACATTTTGCATTAAATTAATGCCTTTATTATAAAATACAATAATATAATGAAAAGTTTTCACTTCTAAATATGTTGAAGTACAATAAAGGTATTTACGAGGGTATTTATTAATTTTATTTTCCAATAAAATCAGTAATTATGGAATACCAAATAAATGAATAAACCAATTTATAGAAAAACTGCAGATATGATTGCAACTGAAATGTGTAGTGTAAAAACATATCTCAGTTAGGAAATGAACTACATCACCGATAAAATACAATCGATAGTAGTCATCAGTCAATAAACAATTACATTAACAATTTCAATGTATTCTAACGTTTTACACAGCATTTAAATTGCAAAATTTTACGGTTCTGTGAACTGTCGTTCTCTCATTCAAACATGCAGTCGTATCATCATCAATCGGCATTACAATTTTCCCAGATGACTAAATTCTAATTCAGAATGAGATTCAATATAATAGAATGAATATTATTCACAGTAAAATTTACCTTGTACTTGACTCAGTTCTCCTGTATCAGTTTTTCGCAGTGTTGAATATTGTTGTGACATGTTTCTCCGTTAAATTTTGAAAGAATTTCCTGTCGTAATTTCGGAACTATGTATATACTTATTATAGTATGCCTTAAAGTAGAAAATAAATAGTTAGTAGAATACAACGTACAAAACCAGCATTCTACAAGAAAAAGATATAATTGATTATAAGCAAAATATCCATAAATAATCGAAAACAACTTATAAAAACATATGTATCTATAGAATATTGCACTTTATGGATGTGAAACATGGACTATCGCGCTACAGGAAGATACTAAAAGTGAACTGGATATACAGAACCCCAAATGAAGAAATACTGAGGAGAGCAAGAGAAGAAAGAACATTATAGAATAATATAAAGCATAGAACAGACTGATAGGACATATCCTGCGACACGGCGGTCTGCTGAATATCTACAATAATTAGGGGACTCTTGAAGGGCACAATGCACAGGAGAGACCAAGACTACAATTCATACAGCAACTAATAAAACATATTGATTGTAACAGCTACATCCAGCTAAAAGCACTGGCGTCCAAAAGAGAGTGGAAAACGAAGACGTTGCAATAAACCAATCCTGGGGATTGTTAACCAAGAGAGAATGTCTTACAAAATCTTTCAACATTTCAATAGAATTATACTGCAAGTGATATAAAGATAATCTAACTAAGTATATCATTTTAATAATTATTTAATTTTATACTTTTTCAAAATCTTGACTAAACAAAACTGTTTTATATATCATTCCCGAGTTGTTGTTTTCCTCTATCCTTGTCAGAATCAACGGTATTTTCTCTTAGCCATTCCTTCTCCTCAGAGTTTTGTGAAATAAAAGAGAGTGGCTTATCAACTAGCATGGAATGGTATGGGACATTGTCATTATCACTACCGACAATACCCACTTACCATCTAGTATATTTAACACGGGAAACAGTTGAGCTCCCGCCCATGTCTGAAAAAACTCGCTATAGATATTTTTGGGATACACTCTAAACATGACAGTTGTCTAGAATATATACAGTGTCTCACTGTATATACCGGTCTAAAATCTTGTAGAGCACCCAATATGTACATTGTACAACCGTAAATTTTATTTTTTCACTTCTAATTTATATGTACCTAATTGCAAACTGCTCTAACATATCCATATTCTGTTGGGTATCGCGTATCATAAACACGACAACATAAATAAAATTTAAAATTAACCACCGTTTAATATGAAATTGTTGAACTATCAACTATATCAAGCTCAATAATTTAAAGTCAGAGTATCTACTGCAATTTTGTTTAAAAATTCCAGCTTAATTCCAGATATGATTTTATTAAATCCAGTTCATTTTTAAGTTTGATATATGGTCGATATATATAAGTGGTAAAAACTTGCAAGTTAAGATAAAATATAGATAGTTAATTAAATTAATTGACACAAAAAATAATTAATACCTACTTATATTATTTTCGAAATAATTTAAGTGGATCTAAATACCTATCGGAAATTCAAAATTCAAATTCATCAGACAGAGAACAAAAAGCAAGTATCTACCTACTTTTATTACTTGAGTAGCTTAACCTTAATAAATAAAAAGAATATGTAAGAGAACAATAGATTAATATAAATAAAGATAAACTCTAAAGGAAAATATCTACCAACATCTAGGAAAGACTATTTTCATATTAAATAAATATCAAATCAAAATAAAAATTACTTCAGCTGAAAGTGACTATCAAAAAATATTAGGCAAATACTTATTTTCAGAATGGTATCTATTTAATTGCATTTGAACTACGTTCATTTATAATTTTTTAATTGTAGTCCCTTATTTCTAGTAGATTTCTTCATTTTTCTTGGCTCTGATTTTTACTTCTGCTTTTTTGCCTTTCTGTTTCTCCACTGGTATTCTTGAAAAATGCAATATTGTAAGCGTTATAAATATATCATGTAATGATATCGTAAACAATCCTTTAGAAAATCCGAAATAAGTTCCCTACCAGGAAATCTCTGTTAACAAAAAAATCATCTTTCCACATTTGTATTTATACTAATTTGTAATTATATGCAAAATAATAAAAATCTATTTTACAAACTTTGCTAGATTTATATATTTTTCTAAATTGTTTGATAGATATTGATTTGTTCAATCAACAATCAATTTTTGAAAGAATGTATTTCATTAAATTACGAGAACATTATCTCTAAAAAAATTTGATAGGTACAAATCGAACACTTTGTGTATATACAATATGTCCTAATATTCAATTGTTCTCTGCTAATACGTCAAATATAATTTTAACTTACAATGAGCCTATTCTGACACAATTTATTAGTGCCAAATGCAACTCATGCCCCTAGTAAAGTAGTTTTGTTTTCAAAACATGCTTGCAGAAACAGTTATACATTTACTGTTAATTGTTTTGGAACTGCTTTCACTCTAGTTTTACATCCTTGGATTAAATTAAGCTTTCCTTCTCTAAACCAATTTATAAGAATGTTTAGGTAGTATCAGCTTAATTTATTATTTTATATCTTTTGATGCTAGTTTAAAACCAAACGTTTTAGTAACTTTTACACAGTATCATACAGATAAGCAGTACATATCACTCGAGAATTCTTTAACAAAGAGTTGCAACCCCTCCTCTATATAATTTTAAAATTGGTATTTTTTCAATAGCATGCAGCCATCAAAGTCACTTGGATCCAAAGCAGGCTAAATCCAATTTTTTTTAAATTGGTATTTTGACGGCGTTCGCGATTAAATCTTCAGGCGTGAAAGTGGTAACTATTCGACCCCCACGATTTTCTGTATTTGGCAAACATCGCCTGACCGTACGTATATAAAGATTATTGATTGTAGGGTTCATTTAAGGGGCCGCTCAAATTTTTCTATTCCAAAGTGCAGTTGTGTAACTAGTAAACAATGAATAGTTTTAAAGGTTGACTTTTCAAGACTTTCAATTAAAGAAAAACTTCAAAATAAAACATTAGGCACGCCCACCCCGAATTTAAATTTAACAAAAAAATGGAGAGAAAAGCACAGAACAGGTGTTACACCTAACGTTTTTCTGCAGTCTTATACTCTTATACTTGTATTTTAGACACAGTAGTTTCTTTATATCCCATGCTCTCTAAGAAGAGGTTAAAAATCGAGTTAGAAGTTATATGCACAAGATCCGACTTTAAGGAAATATCTGGTGCCATGAATATTTTAACGTTTTTGTTAAAAAATAATCTTGAAAAAACTTTTATGGAAACACCGAGACTTCTAAATATTATTATAACAACACCTATGACAACCGCCGAAACTGAACGTTGCTTTTCCATATTAAAGCGTATAAAAAGGCGTTTTACAAAACACCATGCTTAATGTTCGCTTGAACGCTTTGGCTACAATGTCTAACAGCAGGAGTTAGCCAACGAAATTGATAATTTAGAAGAAAAGTTTGCGGCCAAATTTATTTGAATGGAAAATCGATGAACAGAAGTTCAAAAATTAAATGTGTTTGGATGTGTTTTTTTGTTAAGCAGTTACTGAATCGATGATTATCGTATATTATTGTTCAAAAGCAATTTAAAAGAATGAATTTTATAAACTTTAGACGTGTTTCTAAGAACTTCAGATTAATTTCAGCCGAGTGTTTTCTTATAACATATATTTTTGCTTCAAAATTAAAATGCACCCCTCCTTGTTATAATCTAACAATAAATACTGCACTTCTTAATGGAGAACTAGGTAAATTCAGCGTTCTAATTTGGTAATTAAACTTTTACAGGAGAATTGTAAATTCTGCAAAAATTACAGAAAAGGAAGATAATGATGAACTACAGTTAATTAATTACACTAGTTTACAGCCTTTTTGCGCACTAGGTGCCACTATACTCTTCTTATGGACTTTGGCCGTCTAAACTCGAAAATCGCTTTAAAAAATTTTTTTATGGATACATTTTCGAGATAAGAATTTTTAAGATTTTTTTTCGTTTTTTTTTTTCGTTGTGAGTTCGACTATTTGGAGCATATCTCAAGTCACGAAAGACCAATCTCTTAACTCGACCCATCAAATTAAGGACAATTAAATTATGAATAAATGTTACCTACATTGTTTTCCAGCCGCTTCAGTAGTTTCAATGCAATGAGCGGTACTACGAGACAAATATGTGTTCTTGTGGCCCAAATAAAAATTGAAAATTCGTTCTATCGACGGGACAAATTAGAAATCATAAGAAAAAAATAATACCTTATTTTTTAAGTAAAGTTTGGACTTTTACGAAGAGAAAAAGGTATTAACGATGAAAATCTATAGACAAATGCAAAAGTGATGAGCAAGTATATAGGAAAGTACCAAAATCACATTTTTCTTTACTTACCTATGTATTTTTTTCCTTTTTATAGGGTATAATGCATTTTTATTCATTATGTTTATTTTTACTGTAATATTTTTTTTTAAATATTAGGTTATTAGAAATAGTTTTGGCTCCTGCTTCGTCTTCTGTTTATTTTGAGATCCGTTTCTCTTATGAGGAACCAAATATAATCTCCCATCATTCTCGCATCCCAAAATCCTTGGTAGCGCCGCTCGATGGTCTACATTTGCTGATGGAGCCTTTCACCATGATCGTTACTAACGTCGCCAAGATTCTCCGGGAAAAAATTCAGGTGCCAATGTAAAAAATGAATTTTCAGACATATTTACGCCTGTTGGAGAAATAAAAAAAAAGTGAAACGCATATAACAGAAAACGAAACAGAGTTAAATAGAGTAATAGTATGTCATACAAATGTTTGCATATTTCTGGAGCAAATCCTCTCGTAGTTCGGGCTTTTGTTGTTTTTAGAAACAATTAACTGAAATGAATTCCAGGCTGCGGCCTCATCGGATGACAAGTTGGTTTGAAATTTATCATCTTTCAACAGTTTTTGCAAAAGAAAGACTTTTAAATAGGGTTCTCAAATAAGGGAACGCTTGGCCTTCTTTATTCAACGCTTTGACAAAGTTTTTCAACAGTCCAAGTTTAACGTGTAATGGTGGAAGAATATTGTTTTCTTGATGCAAGTAATTCTGCTTTCTCTTTTGAAAGCTCCAAATCTCTCACCTAATCATTAAGTTCAGCCTGAGTTAGAAGGTGGTGCTCTTCCCTCGCATCTAATTCGCTTTCAGTATCATCTGACGAATCGGAACTTGTTTTGGGTTTAGATGAATCGGGACACTTGGGAATGGGAAGTGTATCTGAATGCGGAGCTGGAAACGTGACAGATTGTACATTTGCATAAACCCATCGGATATTTTTTCCAATGCCAGTCTGTTTGCTTAGACAAAAATAGCAGTCGGTCGCATGACAATATGGTCTTCTCCAAATCATTGGTACGCCGAATTTCATGTGGCGCTTAATGTTAAAAAAATGTGTAATCCATGAAATATTTATGTATATAAAATAATCACCAAATACATACCCTGTCGAGCCAGAAGCCCATCCACTAAGATTTGTATGGCAAGAACGGCATACAATTCTTGGCGTCCATGGTTCATGAAGATTTTCTGCTGCTATTCCAAAATATTGAAGATAATTCTCTTGTAGCGAATTGGTAAATTTACGTTGACTTTTCTTGACAACATAATCACCACACGCATAGCAGAAATCATACGCGTTGTTCTCGCACTTAAAGTTCGTTGTCTTACTCACTTTATAAAGTTTTAATTAAGTAAATTAAATGTTTCGACATACACAATTTACACAATTGTTGGACACCGATGTACACAGCAAAGGATAACGCACTGATATGCAACACAAAATCTTCGAACTTTTCTGTACTGAACTTGTTATATCCTGTAGTATGAGTATCTTGCGCTGAACGGTTCCGTATACATAGCATCCCAGGTAGATGTTCGCGAAATTCAAGACAAGGCCGTAACTAAATGGCATAACGCGACAAAACTATTTCTAATAACCTAATATTTTAATAAAATATTACAATCAAAATAAACGAAATGAATAAAAATGCATTATACGCTATAAAAAGGAAAAACTACATAAGTAAAGAAAAATGTGATTTTGGTACTTGCTCATAACATTTGCATTTGTCCATAGATAATCATCGTTAATACCTTTTTCTCTTCGTAAAAGTCCAAACTTTATGTAAAAAATACGGTTCTATTTTTTTTTTATGATTTCTAGTTTTCCCTGTCGATAGAACGAATTTTCAATTTTCATTTGGGCGACTAAAACACATATTTGTCTCATAGTATCGCTCATTGCTTTGAAACTACTGAAGCGGCTGGAAACAATGTACGTAACATTTATCCGTAATTTAATTGTCTTGAATTTGATGTGTCGAGTGAGGAGATTGATCTTTCGTAACTCGAGATATGCTCCAAATAGTCGAATTCCCCCCGAAATAAAAAAACAAAAAAATTTTAAAAATTCATTTCTCAAAAACTATCCATAAAAAAATTTTTTAATGCGATTTTCAAGTTTAGCTGGCCAAAGTCCATAAGAAAAGTATAGTGGCACCTCGTGGGCAAAATTTTTTTAATTATTTGTTAACTAGTGTTATAGATCACAACAGCTGCATAACTATTATTTTATTATCATTACTCCATTGTTGATATGCCTTATTTTATCAACAACGACAAACTTTTATAGTAATATAGAAGTAGTTTCTTTTACTAACGGGAAACATTAATCTCAACAAAACCGATTATGTCCAAGATAGTAATAGTTTAAAGTAACAAATAGTAGAAATACACTCTCATTTAATTCAAACATTTTTAAGCCAATTTCTAGCACACATATACCTTATGCAATCTGATCCAGATACACATTTGTTTAAATCAGAACAAAATATATAACATTATTTATTGTACTATTTTACTTGCAATAACTTAATTACAATATTCATAAAACTTATTGTAAATCAACTAATCCAGGTCGTGCAGGACGATTAAAGCCACGATCTCTATTATTTGGTCGATTGTAACCACTACTACGTTGGTCACGATTATACTGAGGTTGTCTTGCAAAACTATCATTTGATTTTCTACCCAAAATTGGGGGAGTAGCAATTTCTTGACAAAGCTGCTCATCCAGTGTCTGCAAAATAACGCGTTTAATTATTAAGCTTTAATTATTACCCAAATTTAAACTCACATTTTCAGCAATATGTCCTTGTTCTTGAAAATATTTTTCAATGCGACTGAATTCTAATTTTATGTCAGAATTATTTAGCTTTTCAACAGCAGCCTTGGCTAAATTCAAAACATCCCTATTAAATGTTTGTACGTGTGTATTAGGGGAATCTTCATGTAATATGCTTTTTAAAACTGGTATTACATCCTCAACACGACCCATTGCAACCAAAGCTGCTACCTGCAAAATTAAATAATTATTTATCTGTACACCATAACAAAAATGCAAATTTCTTACTTTTATATTTCGTATTGTGGTATAATTTGTATTTCGAGCTGAACTAAGTATTTCCAGTGCAACATCGGGCTTACCCTGGTTTAATGCAAGTGCTGCACAAAATGTTGTAGCCCTTCGCATTGGTAAATGACCTATTTGTTGCAATTCCGACCACAATTTCAGAGCAAATGCTAAGCTTTCTTGGGTATTCTAGAACAGGCAGTTTAAGTAATTTAAAATTTAACAAACTACTCTAACTTACAATTTTATAGCAGGCTGCAAGTGCAAGAACAATAACATTTTTGGCAAATTTTATTCCTTCAATTTGCTTATCTTTTATAATATTAAAGGCCTCCAAAACCTCATTATACCTTTGATTTTCATAAAGTAGATCGAGAAGAACTTGATACGTTATTAGCTGATCGAACATACCCTCCATTTCTGGAGATTTGAAGCACTGAAACAAAATAATTCTTGAAGCTTTACCAATGGTTCTCCAGAATTTAGTTAACGTACCTGCAATGCCTCTTCATATTTATTTAAAGTATAGAACATTCGCATTACAACGGGTCCAAACACATAACTACCAAAGCGAAGTTGTTTATTCTGCTGATTAAACCTTGGAAAATAAGCAAAAATTAATATACGACACACTGATTATCTTAAAAAAGAACCCTACTTCTTCATCATTTTAATTACAAGATTTACATCGTCATCATTCTCAGCCAGATGTAACATGTTTTTGAGGTCTTCCGTGAAAACCATGTTTTTGGAATCGTCAGCAGTATATTCCCTCATTTTTTCACGAAATTTGGGTGCTATATTATTTAGCTGAGTTACTGTCCTGCTTTTCTGCTGCAGATAACCATCTATTCCTAACGTGGTTTGCGAATATAAATTTCTGACTCCTGCAAGGAAAATGATAAGGTTATGTATATTGAGGTTAGAATCTTCATTACCTTGAGATTTAAACACTAAAATTCTTGAATGTGATACAACTCCACTGCTGGTTTTAAATAACGCCGCTAATGTGTTTGCCATTTTAATTTTTTACGAAAAACCACGTTTTTTAAAATACCGAAGATCAAAGATGTCAAACAGTCATACCATTCAAACGTATCGCACGCTCAAACTACTATGTCACATAATTCTCATTTAACCAAGCCAGCCAGAGTACTTAAATAATAATGTGCAGGAAAAACATCTTTTTCTGGGGCAATTCCTATAAACAGGGAATTTTTACCACATATAATACTCAGATTGGTTTCGCCAAAAAGATAATGGACTATTTTCCACTCAAAAAATACTTCATTGACAATTTAGGTCTAATTCGTAGTTTTGTTTATTTACCAATTATTATTTACGAAACCAGTTCTATAAAATTACAGCAAATCATCAACTAATAAATCTAATCTAATCCGTAGTGATCCGCATTTATAAAATGCGGACGTTACAGATGCGTCCCTACAAGCTAGATGGGGGCCAAACTATGATTTTTCTGTAACAGGTTTAATCGTGACTGCTGCAGTTATGTAATCACTGTGACGAAAACCTATGATTTGATACGGGCTGCAACACCTTAGAAACTATTAGCAACTGCTGTATTTGGAACGGTAGTCAGAAATAACAGAGGTGTAACACTGCTAATTTATGTACATATATGAAAATAACCTACATATCCTGAACATCCTTTTTACAACAAACCACAAACAAGAAAATGGAGTAGAATGAGCTCTGCTGGCGTAACACAAAAAATGAAAATGATTATGTTACATCTTACAAAAAATATTGTTTTGATACAAGCATAATAAAGAAATGTAGAACAGTCAGCATCGCATGCTACATATTGTCACAAAATTAATACACAGCAGCTAATATTTAAAACTACTGAATACCAGGAAAAGCTGCAGGAACATCTTAATTCCAAAAATGACCAAAGACGACCAGGTGCAGGTACCCTGCCAAATACCATCAGTTCATAACCGGAAGTATAATAAAAAACACAGAAAAAATGTCTACGCAACGCAAACTGGAAAACAAACATGGAAGACTTAACATAGAAACAATAGATCTGATAGAAGAAAGAAAAAATATACAACACAACACAACCAACAGCATTGCTAAATATTCAAAAATAAGTGTGCGTAAGAGAAGAAGAAGAAGAAGTGTGCGTATAAGACTAAAGATAGAAAGAGACAACAGAAACTATAAATTACGGAAAATTAAAGAGGCGTTGGCAGAAGCAAGAAGTCCAAAGAATACTATAAGGTACTGGCAGAAGTAAAACGTAATATAACAGAACTGAAACATGATAAAAATAATTTAACCACAAATAAGCAACAACTAAAAGAAGACCTAGAAAACTTGTATAAAGACCCACATGAAATCGAAGCACTCCGCCAGTAGAAAAACGAGAAAAAAATAGAATCAAAGTGCTAAATGCGGGTTAGTCATTCCAAATATTTCAACGGCGAAATAGTTCATGCTATTAAAAATGGCAAATGGCAGTAAAGTAGTACTAAATGCTTTAAAAAAATTTAGGACAAATTGATAGCTCAAAATTTAACACCCAATAACAATACCTTCTTCTTCTTCGTCTTTATTTAGGCTTTTTGGCCGCGATTCTTCAGATTTGTTAAGTTGCTTCTCCGGACGATGAGATCCAACATTCTCTCCATCTCTTAGGAGGCCGTTCCAGGTAACGCTTTCAGCTGGTTTTAGGTCACGTGCTATTTTGACTAATCTACTGTTTTCAGCTCTTCCGACGTGGCTATTCCATTCTTTTCTTCTTTCACTGTCAGCTATATTGCATTGTTGTCTCACATCTTCATTGCGTATATGGTCTAATCTTGTTTTGCCGATGATTGTTCTTAAAGTAGGCTCGCCTGTCCTGAGAAGTTGCTTGGTTTTAGAGGTCTCGACGCGGGTTTCTGTTGATTTATATATTTTTACCTTGCTTTTATTGACATATGTTTCATTCTCCATGTTACATCTCGTAAACAACCAGAAATAAGAACAACCAGTAATAAGAACTCCTAGATATTTATAAGACATGACTTGTTCGTTCATCCTTCTCTCTATTATCTCTAACTTGCATCGTATGGGTTCCTTTGATACTCTCAAAGATTTAGTTTTTTCTATTGATACCGTCATGTTATAAGTTTTTGCTACTGTAACAAATTGATGGAGCATGTGCTATAATTTATTTTCTGTGTCTGCGATTAGGACCGCCTCGTCAGCATAACACACAATGTTGATGTTTTTATATCCTAGTTGATAACCCGGGAGTGGTTTGAATTTCTGTATTATTCTATCCATACTCAAGTTAAATAACACAGGACTCAGTGAGTGGCCTGGTCTAATCCCTACAGAAGTTTCTATATCCTCAGTTAGCTCGTCTTCTACTTTTATCCT
Source organism: Limonius californicus (assembly GCA_014611495.1). NCBI lineage: Eukaryota > Metazoa > Arthropoda > Insecta > Coleoptera > Elateridae > Limonius > Limonius californicus. The sequence goes on along the minus strand of JABXWE010004428.1, from coordinate 4,766 downwards.
CGTTTTAATGTTTGTGTTTATATCGTTGATTAATTTTAGTAAATTTGAGGGTGCCTTTTGATCTTTTAGTATTTCTAATATGCCTCCACGAATAGCCTCGAAAACAATACCTTAATGATTATAATATTCAGAAACTGAAATAAGGAAAGGTCGAATAACCTACATATAGTCCTCAGCAAACCAAACAGAAACGTGTTAAGCAACATATATCCGCAAACTAAACTCTTGCAAAGATAGAGGCGATTTTGTATTTTAATCAATAAACTGCATTATTGTGAAAAAAACAGTGAAGGCACTACCAGGGCAACAAATAATTAAATGTAACGTTTGCTCAAAGAGAAACGTCTAGTGAGTTAAAATCAGGTGTTTAGACCCCTTCTTCTATCCATTTGCCATTATAAGTTATAAGTATTCTCCGACATTAATAAGAAATGTGAAGGAAGCCCATCTTGCATAAACCACAGATGAAACCTATCAGTCAGGTGCATGTCTTCCAATAGTGGGGGTAGTGTTATTCAAGAAGTTTAGATATAGGTCACCAATCAAACGATTTAGTAAAAATACTGGCAGTATTACAGTCTTGCAAAATACCTAGTCAAACATTTAACGAAAATCGATACCTTGACTCGACGACAGCGGGAGGATTTTCATCTGCACCAACATGATTATTATATAAATGAATGATACCATTATTCGTAAAAATAACTTCATCGGTAAATAAAATATTGGCAACACAGTTTTGATTTTTTGCAACTTTTCTCAGAATGAATCTAGATATGTAACATGTCAATATTGTATAAAACTTTCACGAAAATCATAACAGCGATTAATAACTAAACTAGACAGTTATCAGCTAAGAAAACAGGCAGGATTCGGAGAGACTACAACACACTCGAGCATCTGCAAGTTACACGAACATGAATAGAAAATGCTAACGAGTATAAATTTACATTATGGATGGCCTTTGTCGATTACGAGAAAGTATTTAACTCTGTAGAAACATGGGCCGTTTTAAATGCATTGAGTGATTGTCAAATAGATAACAGATATACAGCTGTTAAGTCACGTACGTTTAGCCGATGCTATTGTACTATTTAGTGAAAGTAGAGAAGAACTACAACAAATGTTAGAACAACTACAACAAATTTAGACGAACTGCAAGTACTTAAAATATTGAACAACTTGAAAGCATATCTAATCAGAAGAAGATCTTTGGAGTAGACCAGTTTTGGTAAACTACAGAATATCGATAAATCAAACTTACCTAGCACCATTAAACTAAAAACCTTCGACCATCATATTTTACCAGTATTAACCTACGAAACGGAGACTTAAGTCCTAAACAAAAGTATTATCGGAAGACTGATAATTACCCACGGGCAAAAGAACGAACGCTTAAAGACCGTATACTCAGCACAAAGATGATAAGAAGAAGAAGGTAAGAGACGTGATGCACCGAATGTGCAAATTGAGATGCAATTGGGCTCTTTATGTTGCCAGACAAGAAAAACATAGGACGTCCCCAAACAAGGCGGACCGACGATATCAAGAAGCACACGAGTTGTAAGTGGATGCAAAGAGCCAGTAATGGACATGAATGGAAACACCTGGTGTGGCCTACATCCCACTATAAAAAGAATAACTTTTAAAAAAAAGTTAGATGGAATTGGGAAAATATCAATTTGGGATATTTTTGGTTTTCATATCCTTTTAACGACAAGCATATTTTATTAACTATACTTTGATTAACTAATATAATTAACCAATATATGTATTCGATTCCTTATAAGCTTGAATCTAAATCTGATCATTTTTAAGATAATAGTAAATTCAAACAAGCGTAAGCGGTTGCCAGAGTACAGGGTGGGCAAATTTCGATGTTTGTATAGGGTAACTCGGTAATTATAGGAGATACAAAAAAATGGAAGGCACGTTCTCGATCTCTTTTTTTGAGACAAATTCACTGGCGGAAACAAAAATTTGCTATCGTCTTTTGTTTTCGAGTTACAAACAAAAGTTCGATTTTTCGACTTTTAGACACATGTGAATATCGTGGTTGTTTGTAAAGTTAGGAGAAAATAACTTTTACATTCTCAAGGCACTTTTTTTCTGTATAATCCAGTGGCGTCGAGAAAATTTGAAAAAAAAGGTTTAATGTCGAGTTATGGCCTAAAGTTGTATTTTTTCAAATGGGAATCATAGTTGGCTATGGTTTAGTTAAAACGGATTTTTTTTTCTCTTTCTAACTATGTATCATATGTCGGGTAACTTTTGATGTGTAAGTCTTTAATAGCGAATATAATATTTTACTAGATTACTTTCTGTATTTTTTTATATTTTACCAAGTAGGCGGGTGTCATCTATGATGGTAAACGGAAAAAATCCAGGAAAAAAATCCATGAAAAGAAATCCAAAGAAAAAAAAATCCAAAGGAAAAAAAATCCAAGGAAATAAAATCCAAACTATAATTATAGTAATTTTTCACATGGTTTGTAACATTACGGCCGGTTGCACAAACGCTTTATGAAGTTTTCCTTATAGTTACCTACCTTAAAAATAAAATTTTGGGGCAAAAATATTTTGTTAGGTACTTAGGTAGATCTGTATTTGGTTATAATGCCCTTGGATGTAAATTTTGACAATTTAACAATTTATTAAAACTAAAACATCTTCACTTTTACGATTAAATGAGTTAATTGTAATTATGACGGAAACAAAATCGTTAATATGCAATTTACTTGCAAACGAATAAACACTGTCATAGATGGATTGTAGGAAAAAAACCCAAGGAAAAAAATCCACAGAAAAAAAATCCAGGAAAAAATCCAAGGAAAAAAAATCCATAGGAAAAAATCCAGGATAAAAAACCCAAACTATAAAATGAAGTGATTATAATTTTGAATAGCCAAACCTTTTTTTTCTCGCTCATTCATACTACTGTCCTTCCCCCCGGAACCGCTTTCGCATTACTAACTAACTAACTATTAAACATTCATGCAACATGCACCTTAAACTTAACTAAGCGAAATGCGGTAGCCCCAGTCGGGATTCGGTCGCCCCAACGGAGCAACCGCATCTGCTGTGACCTCGAGTGGTCAATGCGTTCTCGCACTAGACCACCGAGGTCCCTGAACAGCCAAATCTAACCTAACCTAACCTAACCTACAACTTTTTTATCTTTCAGTATTGTTGTCTACTTTTCTTTTTTCTATTTAAATAATTTTTTTGCTAATAATGTGATTTGTTTGCCAGTTTTCTTAACCAATACACATATATCTATTTTATTACTGTGCTGCGTGAACGCTCTGTCAATTTTAACAAGGGATTTTTTAAATTAAAAGTTTTATTATTAATAAATAGTTAAATTGTCAAAATTTACAGCCAAGGGCATTATAACCAAATACAGATCTACCTAAGTAACAAAATATTTTTGCCCTAAAATTTTATTTTTAAGGTAGGTAACTACAGGGTCCGGCAGTGAAAGGGGATGATTTGAGATGGGGTTCAGAGCTAGTAAGGTGGTGTTGGGGACGAAGGTCGTTGGCCCCTCACCATCAGCACGGCCTACCATTTAATTTACAATGAATCGTTGGACCGGTGACGGGTTAAAGCTTATTATCAGAATAACGAGAGTTTCATTCAAACGCGTCGCGTTTTCCGACGTCATTTCAATATACCGCGCAACCAGCTACACTGCAAAAATTTCAATGAATGCTTTGTTCCCGCGCTGCGTCATTCCTCGAAACTGTGATATCACTTGGCCCCCTCGCTCTCCCGATTTAACGGCTTGTGACTTTTTTTGTGGGAGTCCCTAAAAACGAAAGTGTTTGAGGCCGATCCACCCAGAACTATTCAAGCCCTCAAACAACGCATTCGGGACGAGAATGGAGCAATACCCGCCAATATGCTGCGTGAGGTCATGCAAAACTTCCAGGTCCGACTCCAAGAATGCATAAATTTCAATGGAGGATATTTGGCGAACATAGTGTTTAGTAAATAGCTTTTTTTTTGTATTGTACGCCAAATGGCTATTCTTGCACTTCATATTTATACATGATAAATTAATAAAAAATTCATTCTTTAAAAAATAATTAAATGTTGAAATCATCCCGTTTCACTGCCGGACCCTGTATAAGGCAAACTTCATAAAGCGTTTGTGCAACCGGCCGTAATGTTACAAATCATGTGAAAAATTACTATAATTATAGTTTGGATTTTATTTCCTTGGAATTTTTTTCCTTTGGATTTTTTTTCATGGATTTTTTCCTGGATTTTTTCCTGGATTTTTTTCCGTTTACCAGATGACACCCGCCTACTTGGTACAATATAAAAAAACGCAAAAAGTAATCTTGTAAAATATTATGTTCGCTATTAAAGACTTATACATCAAAAGTTACCCGACATATGATACATAGTTAGAAAGAGAAAAAAAATCTGTTTTAACTAAAGCATAGTCAACTATGATAACCATTTGAAAAAATACAACTTTATGCCATAACTCGACATTAAACCTTTTTTCCAAATTTCCTCGACGCCACTGGATTATACAGAAAAAAGTGCCTTGAGAATGTAAAAGTTATTTTCTCCTAACTTTACAAACAACCACGATATTCACATGTGTCTAAAAGTCGAAAAATCGAACTTTTGTTTATAACTCGAAAACAAAAGACGATAGCAAATTTTTGTTCCCACCAGTGAATTTGTCTCAAAAAAAGAGATCGAGAACGTGCCTTCCATTTTTTTGTATCTCCTATAATTAGCGAGTT
>JABXWE010004425.1:0-17725 GCA_014611495.1 Limonius californicus | reverse complement strand
ATGAACGACAGGGCTACAGGAATTTCAGGGAAAACGGAAGCAATGATAAAGTAAATGGAAATTATCGGGGCGAAGAAGAATATGGAGTACGTAATGGTGGTTTGGGCACGCGAACTTATGTAAATACGGTAACAATTGAGCCGGAGAAAAAGCAAGAAGAAGTTAAAGGGGAAGAGACGATCTCGTCTCAGGATTTTTAGGAAGCAGTACCATTATCGTTAACCATCTATATTGCCATCCTAAAGAGTTCATTAGTTATCCAGATGGTGGTACGCTACATACTTCATTAATTAAAGACAATTTGTTACATAATTTGCCGTTCATAAAGGTTAAGTTGGGTGAACTTGAGTTGCATGCACTGATAGATAGTGGTGCAGAATTTTCTTTAGTAAACGAGGGGGTTGTTAATGGGAACCTTAATGTATTACGGAAACATTTAATACGGGTACGAACTGTGGAGTTAGTCACAGCAAATAAAAAGAAGATTAATTCGGTGTGTAAACAGTTGAATTATGAATTAATTTTGGGTGCTGAAGTAAAGATAAATGCAGAAATGTTAGTTATACCGAACATGTCGGTAGATTTAATTATTGGTATGAATATACTAGATGAATATGAAATGATTATTGATATGGAAAGGAAGGTGTTGACTTGCAAAGGTAAAGAGATTAAGTTATGTATAAAAGAAATAAACGAAGATTGTGGTGCTGAAGCAGAAGTAAATATTAATCAGATAGGGAGGGATATTATGGGAAAATATAATGATGATACTACGATGAAATATAATAATGAAACTACGATGAAATATAATGATGATGCTACGATGAAATATAATGATGATACTTCGATGATATATAATAATGATACTAGGGGAAAATGTAATAATGATGTTACGAAAATATGTAATGATAATATAGGGGTTGGGCGCGACGTATTGAATACTGATATGAAATATAGAAAGATTGTAGAGGAAATGCTTCAGACACATTGTAAGTTGTTAGATGATGAGCCAGGAGGGGCAGTAAGTTATGTACATAGATTGCAAGTTAAAAATGAAGATTCGTTTCATTGTAAAAGTTACCCAGTTCCACATGCGTATAGGGAAAAGGTTAGAATACAGATTAATGAAATGTTAAAGAAAAAGATAATAGAGCCTTCGTCTACGAGATTAATAATTGTGGTAGTAAAGAAAAGTACTAATGAATTGAAGAGGAATTTATGTGGTCAACTATGGCTATACCATCCAGACTACGGAATACAATTTGTACTGCGCACAGACGCATCGGATAACGCTATAGCTACAGAATAGGTTGTTTAGATAATAATGAGTAGATATGTGTTGTGTTAAGATGTTATGTTTTATATTGCTTATGTTAAAGTTTTAGAAGAGTATTCCGAGCGTGTGTTTCCGAAGAACACAGCTCGCAAACTCTTCGAGAGGGAGATGTTATGATAAATATATGAGTAGGCCATGGAGGTACCAATGCTGCACAGCAAGCAAGTATAAGAGCATACTTTATCTATGCATCTCTGTACTAGATAATTATGTATTTATAAATTTGTTAAATGTTTGTCATATTGGAGGTGGCATTGGAAATCATTAGAATCGTATTAAGAACGTGAACGTATAACACGTGATAAGAAAGTGAACTCCAATAGGGTAAATATTATAAATTGAGGGTTGTTAGGGATATAGATAAACAAGGGTTGGAAAATAATTTATTCAAGTTTTAATATTTGAATCGAGCGGAGGTGTGATCGGGCTTCACCCAGAAAATCACACCCGAGCAAACAAATTAATTTAAATTTACATCCAAAGATTCATGTTTGGCAATTAACGTTTTGGTAAATGTAATATTTGTGTAATTATATGAAGTTATGGAATTGGTTGTTTTATTGAAGTAAATGAGAATATTCTGAAGAATAGAAACATAAAGGAAGCCACGAAACCCTGAGATAAGAAGTAAAAGCCGAGGTATTTTAGCAAGGTGTGAGAACTTTGATTTACAAGTTGCAAATCACTAGTACAATTTACCAAAAGGGACCGGTATATAGCAATATATATATATATATGTATATATTGCTATGTATTATTTATAAGAATAAATAATACAAAATTATCGAAATCCTACTTTTTGTTACTTAACTGACATATAAAAGCCCCACGTTGGCTTGCATCATAAATATATGCTATGAATTATATTACTAAATAAATAATTCTACTCAAATAAATTTGATTTACCTCGGCTAGCTCAGAATTAAATTATACACGTAGGTTACGCCAATAATACAAATTAAAATATCCCAGCATATTAAAACAATAAACATCTCAGGGTTTCAATTCGTGACCTCGCTATATATAGTTATACAAATACAGTAATAAGTTCAACACATACTTAAATATTAACTTATGTGCAATCTTCCAAATTGTTTCCGTCCAGTGTACATCTGAATTTCTTAGAACTGCAACTTTCAGCAGATTCCCGCCAATTTTAGCAAAACAGCGTCATTTCGATTCTTGGTCCCGCTGCATCCATGACCTCGATCGTTGGTAAATCAATTACGGTTTTAGTGAAACGTGTTAAGTTTCCAAATAAGGTAAGTAAACTTCTTCTTATTATGAATTAATAATTGCACTCTTAATTTGACATTCACTAATAAATTAAATCTCAGGAACTTTGAGAGAAATAACACCATTCGAATATTAAACTCCAGGTATGTCGGATTATTTTATTAACTAAACACTTTAATAATTTGAAATTTAAATAACATTTTATTACTTTGTTTCAACAAATAAATAAACATTTTTAACAATTACTTGCACATAATTTAATACTTTGTTAAGGTAACCTAACCTTTAATACAATTTTTATAAACAACTTCGGGAACCGCCCATAATTTTCAAAAATAGCTCTCAAACACATTAAATTCAAAATTAGAGCTCACTAGTAAAGCGTGCTTCCTCTTTGAGCATTAAAACAAGACTAAAATCCAAAATTTACCAATTTTGGTAACTTTACGCACATTTCCACATAAAATGGACCAATGAAATTTCAGATTACTATCTTCTCAATATACAGCTGATTTACAACATTTTAAACTTGTAAATTACAAGACTAATACTTAATATTTTAACAAACAAAATTCATATTTATAATCATTACAAATTTACCATTCTTTTGATACCAATTACTTCACAATTTAAGACAAAACAATACATGTGCTTAACATTCCAAATGTAGACAAATTTCAACTATTGACCCTTAAAATTGTAAAAAACAGAATCCTTAATTAAAAATACAGCCAAAATCCTAACCTCCAAAATTAATAATTTCATCTAACTTCAAACATTTGTAAATAAATAAAACAATTCAACCAAATAAAATAGTTTCTACACTTTCCTCAAACAACATCCAAATTATTTAAAACAATATTGATCTTTTGCATTTCAAAATAAACTTTTCATACACATATTTACAAAAATATAACCAAGTAATAATACAATTTGTATGTTCCAGGGCTCCCTCACTTGCCCCAAAATAACCAAAATAACGCCTATTTCAGACTTAGACGTTCATATCCTCAATTCATACGGAATATGCACTTCAACTTCACTTATGTCACCAATAAACCACATCGTAACATCCTCCGATGATCGTAAACTACCTTTTTCTCTTATTAGGTATACATTTGTCAATTTTAATCAGTAAAAATTTATAAACAACATTCTTATCATGATAATCAAACTAATTATAAACAATTTCAGGTAAAATATAAATTCCAAACATCAAAATAGTATCCTTTTATACATATGTAAGGCATTACGAAGCCAGACAACACATCATATCATGGTTATCTCGTAAGATTAATATAGTTTAGATATAGTTTATAATAATAATATAAATATAGGGTAAATATCATAGCAATATATATATATACATATATACCGGGCGACATTTTATTTTTATTTTAAATAGAACATCCTGTATGCTATTACATTGTTGGATTTCTTATTTTTTAACTTTACAACAACATACGATTTAAGTATCTATCGCTAATGGTTTTGCAAATTATTATCTTTCTCTTGAGTTTTGCAAAATTAGTATCTAAACAACGTCATATAATTTTTGTAAATTATTTCGCAGCTGACGAAACACTCTGTATATTTTTGTTTTATAAAATATATTAATGAGTATAGAATTTTATAAAAATTGCGTTATTTATTGACATTGTAATTACAAATATTTATATGTTTTACCGCACTTTTTAGAACAAAAACAAAATTAAACAAAACAATAACAAATCATCAGGCTTTCGTTAAAACAACTACTAACTGTCGATAAACTAGAAGAACAAAAATGGTTCTTATTGGCTGTTTGGTTAAAAATTTAGTTATTCAAGTGCGTATAATATGATTTTTTTTCAAGAGATGGAATGGTTGATATAGTATTTATACTGGAGGAAGCGTACAACTAATGAAGACGACGAATTTCCTATAATAACTTCTGTAGTAGAAGATTTGAAATGTTGTACCAGAAATATAAGCCTCCGAACAGACGTAAGCAAATATTCTGTGTGAAAAATATTAAAGAAGTACCTACAGGTACCATCCCAACCACATTCAACTTCATCAAGAACTGCAAGATCATGACTTTCGACGTTGCCTAATGTTTTGCGAATGGACTCATCAACAAATAAATGCTCTAGCTAATTTCCTTAAGTACGTCTTTTTCTCCGACGAAGCAATTTCTCATAAACATGAAAATGTGAACCGTCACAACTTCCACTATTATTCAATAGAAAATCCGTCATTTGTAAGAGAAGTGGATAATAACGTCGATGGTTCTTATACGTTCGGGGAGGAATTGTAGGCAAACATGTCGTTGGTCCATACTTTTTTGAAGGAAACCTGAATTGTCAAATGTATTTACAATAATTAGAACACAGTTTTTGGGATTTTTTAGAAAATATTCCGTTGTACATTATACACAAATTATACTGCAACATGGCGGGGTCCCTTCACGCTATAATTTGGACGTTAGAAACGTTGTAAACGCCGAGTTCCCCAATAAATGGTTTCAGAGAGGAGATCCTTGGCCAGAAAAGTCCCTCGACCTGACCAAATTAGATTTCTTTCTATTGGGGTTTGTAAAAGATTATATTTACAGAATTCCCCCTACGACGAGAGAACATGTGCTAATTTTAGAGACATAACACCTACACTGTTGAGAAGTATGAGCAATTCCTTTATGTAACGATTAAATTTGTGTGTTTAAGAAAATATCCGACAAATAGAGCACTTTCTGCAATTTTAAATGTTCAATAAAAAGATATTTTGATGTTAAGATACCTTGTATTTGGTTATTTGCATATAACTGCTATATAAAACCAAAAACGCAAATCATATATTTTCGTATTTCCTTGCCGACAGAAATTGTTTATTGTTTTAAATGATTTTCCTCAAAAGAGATATCGCAGATATTTTTGTAGGATTACACATATAACTATAAGAAACTCCATTTAAATAATCAAGGTGATCGTGAATTACATACGTAATTAGTGTTAGCCAGTGGCGGCTTGTACTAAAGGGCACAAGGGCACGTGCCCACCCAACCACCAAGATAAACACAGAAAGAAATTCGCATGTGATTCAGTGCATTATTTTAATTTCATTATTTTAACGATGGTATCAAATTTTCCTTCCGCACCACAAGCGCGGCTAACACGCTCAAAACTATTTTCCGGGGAACGTTCTGGTTTGTAACTATTTAGAGGATGATTCGGTTGCCTATCGGTTATCTTCGCTATACGAGATATACCAGGCGAATGGGGCACCGAGCAGATTGTTCCCCATTTAAAGTCAACGTTTGAATTTGGACTTTGGAGCGCTGTTTTCGCGCAATCGCGCGTTTGAATTCAAAGACGAAAGTGACGTTTTTTCAATGATGGAAGTTAATTGTGTGCGAAAAGATCGACTGAACGCATTGGCGGTCCTATCAATAGAAAAGAAGTTCGTCCAGTCTATCCCGGATTTTGACAACAAAGTCATAGACATCTTTTCCAGCATGAAAAATAGGAGAATGGATTTTATGTACAAAAAATAGGTAAGTTTTTTCTTGTGCCCACCCTCTTTCTTAACTCACGAGCTGCCACTGTATTTTAGGACCGCTGAAAAAGACGTTAAAAGGTCGGCATTTTGATTCTGACGCAGAAGTACAGATAGCTGTGAAAGACTTCTTCAATCAGCAGTCACAAGAATTCTATGAGCAGGGTATACGTCGGTTAGTAACACAATGGGATCTGCCTTAACTGTGACGGTAATTATTTGTAAATAAATTGTTGAATAATTTTTTTATAACTCAAAGGTGGGTTTCAATTGAACACACCTCGTACATAACATTTAGTTATTATTAGCTACATTCATGGGAACATTAAAAATACTAGACTCGTATTTGTCAGTTTTCGTCAGATATTAAAATATTTTTAATAATATTTGGAATATTTTTCAATTATTAAATTAAGACAATTAAGACAAATGCAGGAAAAGCTACATCATCGGCGTTCAATGAACAACAAATGTCTTAAGACAATAAAATAATTACTCCTTAACTCACTCATATAACCCTGCATAGAAACTGAAATTAACGATATTACATAAAATATTTTATGAAGAGACATTCTAGACATATTGTAAATTAAGGACTATTACTCATAACTCCATAAACACTATTTATGAACATTCCATACACCTATAACAATGTTGTGATAATATAGATGGCGTGTTTTCGGTTAAGGAATGCGCCTCTGCTGATTTTAAGTACTAATTCAATATTCAATCTTCACCCTATTTACAAAAGCAAAAGTGATATTGTATTCGCAATACATACACCTTCCATATTAGACAAGGAGTCTATTATCGAATAAACCGATACAGTGACATAACAGAAAAATACTAAATGCATGTTCCTTAATTTTGAAACACAATCCTTAAAAGATATTTTAAGATAAAGTTTGCTTGGAGGTAAATATTTTTTAGTAATACTAACTATAAATAATAAAAATAATTTCTTTTACGCTCGTTGTTTCCGGGACAGCGATCACTGTAAGCGGGAAGTACAATACAGTTAACAACGCAAATCCAAACATTTATTTCGTAAACGGTCGTTATAGTCAACATCTCAATTTACCTGCGCTGGTCGTAAACGAGTCCAACTCGAACACGATTGAAAACAACCATACTCTCAAACATAAACTGAAAGTGAAATTGATAAAGTGGCAACTAACCATAATTTTATAAATATTTCGAACCAGAAGCCGATTTTGTTAAATGCCTTTAACAGCAGTACAAGATATTAAAATGTTAAAATAAAAAACAAGAAGAAATAAGAAGGGCAGTAGAAGTAGATCTCGATATAATAGAAACCACTGGGGCGAAGAGACCAGGATGTTATGGTCACGTTCAATGCATGCGATAGGAAAGATAATCAAGGAAAATGGAGAAATGGAAACACAGCCAAAAGCGGAAACAAGGAAGACCTAGGCTAGAATGGAAAAGTGGAGTAAGAAAAGCAATGGAAACCAGAAACCTCAGAGAAGAAGAAGCCTGAAGACTAGGCTGCAAGAGGCAGCAACAGATGTAACCCATGCTTGCATTATGTTCATTTATACAAGGTGTTTTAAAAACGGTCGAATAATCAACCCACGTATAGTACTTATCAACCTGATAAAAAGTCTTGATCAACATATTATGCAAAACAACTGACCCAGAGGTAGAGGCGATACATTGCATTATTGTAAAAAAGCGAACAGGAAAAGCACCAACAAGTAAATAACTATAGCAGTTGCCTAAATACAAAGGTTTAGTGAGTTAAAATAATATATAAAATAAAATTAATTTGTCGTTATAGGTTATAGGTGCTCTCGACATTGTTTGAAAAATGTGGAGGAGCCCAATCGTGCAGAAACCGGAGTTAAACCCTATTATTCGGGGGCACGTCTTCCAATAATGGGGGTAAAGTATTATTCAAGAAGTCAAGATAGAGTTCATCAGCTAAACGATTTAGTAAAAATACTGGTCCTATAAGACAGTCTTCTAAAAGACTCAGCGAAATATTTAATGAAAGCGATGTTGATGTCTTCACTCGATATTTAATTTGGCCAAATATGATAATTATCCAAATTAATGATACTGTTATTCGTAAAAGTAGCTTCATCAAATATTGGCAGCATGATACGGATTTTCTGTAACTTTTTTCAGGATGAATCTAAAAAGCAACTTTCTTGAAGCATAATCAGAAGCACTAAGGGCTTGAACCCCCTGGATATGGTACAGTATACAATTGTGTACAGTAAACAAATAACCATAACTTTAATTTTGTTTTTCATGGCAAACGAAAAACAGGAGAAATTTATTGGATAAAGAACAGAATCGCTTTTATATCTCAAATTCAATAGATTTTTAATGTATTAAAAAATGTATATAAATCAAGGATATGGGTTCCATGGTAGACATTTTTGATATATATTATTTAAAACAAATAATGGCATTTTTTTGTCTGGATTTGTTGATTTTTGATTACATTTTGAATTTTGTTCAGTTTTGTTTGATTGCTAATTAGGACTTGTATACTATTGAATGATTTTCAGTAGTTTTGGTAAACTTTTATTTCAAAACATGTTTTAATAGTACAGAGATTAAATTTGGAAACACGATTTTTCATCTAGGTAGTTGCAGTCATGTTCTGAATTGTTTTCTTCCGAAGCTCTGCAATCACCAGGAGTTTCAGGAGCCACACGGCCGCACCTAATACTTCTTCAAACCATTTTAGTTCGGGATCTTGGTTCTAGTTTTTATTGAACTCAGCTACAAGCAGGGTCTTTAAATTGGCTCTTTTCAATCCTGACAAATTTCTAATATGAGGAAGTTGGTTTAGAGTAGAGGTTTCCACAGAATGGCCCCCAAGATCTCCATATTTTACACCATTAGACTGTTTTTATGGGGTCCCTTAAAATCCGTAGTGTACAAAGCTTGACTTCCGTTGGAGTTCAGGAACTATTCCATAACAGAGCTTCCAAAATGTTCGGAGATAATTTGAGAGCAGATTTTACTATTATATAGAGAATAATGGCACCCATTATGAACCTTTAATTTAATATTTTTAAATTTTAATTACAACTGGCTCCGACGCTCCGAAGGGGCATAAGGAGGAAACGAGAAGAAGAAGAAGAAGAATTACAACTGGTTCACAACATCTTAAATTTTTTTATTTGTACCTATACAAGGCGGGGGAAAAATGGTTGCTACTACTGAATAGCATTTCCTAAAAGTTGAAATTTTTTTAGGGTGCCTAGAGCCTAAGGGTTTAAATCGGAATGGGTAGAAACGTTTTCTAGAAAAGTTCATTACTTATTTTTCTTCCAGAGGTACAGCACTTTGTACGCATTTAAATTGATACCCTGTAGGTATCTCGTAGTAATGGAGAAAACAAAAAAGTGTATAGCAAGGGTTTTTTGTGTAGCTATAAGTAGTTTGATAAGAATTTCTAAATTTTAATTATTGATCCTATTCCAAAAGAGAAAAAGAGGGAGATCGATAATCTCACAAGCTGATTGCAAGTACAGAGGAAGTGAAAGTCATTATTGATCCTCTTCTACAAATCCATTGTCCCGGATAATTTTAATTACAATAATTCGCTCAGAACATTTTGAATTTTTTTTTATATTTTGCGGAACGAGTCTTGTAAAGAAATGTTTGCTACTACTGAGTAGCATTTTCTAAGAGCTCTTCAAAGAGGTTTCATAAAGTGGGTAGTGCCATTTGCAATTTTTTAAGGTACCTACAGCCTGAAGGGTTGAATGGGGAAAGTTATCTTATGAGACATGACTTAAACGGCAATACTCAATTTCCTCTTCAGTCACACTATTGCATTGGTACATTTTTGCCTTGTGAGTACATACGATCCTTGAGGGAAAATTTTTGTAAATGCCTTGAAAAGCAATTGAAATAATAATTAATACGACCTATTGCATTGCCAACTGTTTGATTGATTGATTGGTTACGGAGAGGGTAGTTTTGCCGTTTGACACGGCGTCTGTTGGGTCTTGGTTGCTTGCTTGTTTTGAAAGAGTGAGATCTAGGACGCGGTTCTCCAAGCATCTCTATGCACTTAGGCCATATGGCCCATTGTACACCCTAACTAATAAATTTGCCTATCTGGGGTAATTCCAACTCCAGTAGTGATTTTTAACGTGTCACACATGGCTCTTGGGTCTACTGTTCACCCCATCTGTCACTAGTCGCTGTCAAGTCCACTTTATCAGGTCTAGAAGTTTATTGATCAGAATGGCTTATGGTTGTATCTGTATTGGAATTCGTGCCCGTAAAGGTTTGGAATGTTCTGCTAGCTATGGGCTAAGCTCATATGGGAGGCTGTTTCTTCTTCCTCGCCACATGACCTGCATAGAAGATCTGCGTGATATAGCCCTATGTTGTAGAGATCTTGTCTGAACTGTCAGTGTCCCGTTAGCAGTCCGGTTACTACTCCAATTTCAATCCTACTAAGTTGTAGGACTGCTTTAGAGACCTTGTGGGGGTGGTTTCCCATCGTAATCTCCAGTGTTAGAATCCATTCTTTAACTGCTTCTCTCACCCTGTGAACTGTATTTGAGATCTTTGCTTTGCTAGTTTATCTGCGTTTTCATTTCTTTCTATGCCCATGTGGCCTGACACCCACACAAGTTTTACCTTGTTCGAGTTTGCCAGGAGGGTTCAAAAGCAACTCCATACAAGTTTTGACTTGATCTTGTTTGAATTCAGTGCTTTGAAAGCTGTCTGACTGTCAGAGATAATAAAGATGATTATGTTTGTATAGTTCCTTCTTATGTTCTCTTCTAATGCTGTTAAAATTGCATAGGTTTCTGCTTGTAATGTTGTGGTAGTTTGGCCCAGAAATATGAAGGTACTATATCTTGGTGTGCTACCAAATACTCCAACTCCGGTTCCGCTGCTTGTGCGTGAACCGTCCGCATACCATACTAAGCTTCTTTGCAAGTCTGGTGGTTCCCCTTGTTCCCATTCTTCACTGTTCATCCGTACTTTGAAGGATTTGTGAAAAGGGTATTTTGTTAGCATGTAACCCGTTCCTTTGTCTAACTTTGGGCCAGATACTACATTTGTTATTTTGGAATGTCTCGTATATGTTGGGTGTTTCTCCAATTACCCGTGCAATTTGCTGAGTGTCACTTAAACATTTTAAATACTGCAGTTACCACTAATAACACTTCTAAATCATGAGTGGTATCAGCAAAATGGAGTTGGTTCTCATAACGCCCGCAGTGTTTGAGACTATTTAGATGTACGTTCTCCAAATTCATGGCTTGGAACTTTTGGTCCTCTTCGTTGGACACCATTATCGCCAAGCATAACTCCTACGGATTGTTTTCTGTGATACAATGCAGAAGACGTTCTATATACAACCCTATCGGTAAATATAGGACATCTTTGCCTCAAAATCTAAAATGCCTTCGACTCCATTCCGATGCAGATTATCCAAAAAGCAGTGGACGAAATGAATTTGAGGATTAACCTCTGTATCATAAATATCGGCGAGCACTTTTAAAAATTCAAATAATTATCTGGTGTTTTTGAATTTGTCAGCTCGTTATCGTTAGACCAAAAAAATTTTTGCAAGTTTTAATGGTAGTTAACAGCGCAATGTGTACTTTAATTATCTGCTTAATTGTTTTTCCAGTCATTGTTATGTTGCTTACCAACTTAAAATGCTAATTTTTTGTCTTCCTAATGGTGTGAATATCCAATATGGCGGCCATAATAGGTAAAAAAGTTGACTATCACAGCTGGAAGTATAAAAGGCCTAGAAAATGTTTGTGAATCCAAACATTCAACTCAGAGGTGTCCAAAATATAATGTTACTAAGCTTGATTGAAATAGCGTCATGGTATCCGATATAAATCGTAGAATATTCGAAATTTCTTTCGATTCTCAGTAGTCATGAAAAAGCTCAACTTTTCTTTAATTTAATTTACCTTGTATTCCGACCTATTCCGAGATACTAATGGTAAATTACGAAAAACCCGCCATCCTGTATATGTTTATTTTCGACTGAATACAAGGGCCTTTTAAGTTTTTATAAACGAGCACTAGGTGGCGCTATTGAGATGTGTCATTACTATTTTCGTAAAATTTGACATTTGTTATTGCGAAAACAATGGCAGCAGCTTAGAAATTAACCGAGTAGTTTGTTTACAGTCAGCGTTTAAAAAAGTAATTTTGTGAAAAAAATGACAATTTCACGTGAATGTTTTTTTTTGATGATTTTTTATGATTTTAGTAAAGGTCTAACTCAACAACAATGCATAGAATCGCTTCGTTCAACTTTTGATAATGAAGCACCATCATAAAAGACTGTTTACAATTGGTTTGCAGCATTTCGTCGTGGTCGTACGTCCCTCAGTAATGAATTTCCTGAAGGTCGGCCAAAATCGGTTGTTATTCCAAAAAACATCGATGCTTTGCGCAACATAATTGAAGAAGATCGGCATGTGACTTACAGTGAGATAGAGGCATCCTTAGGCATATCGAAGACTGTAGTATATTCAATTTAGCATGAACATTTAGCTCTGAAAAAGATCTGTTCCCGATGGATTCCGCATAATTTGACCCAAGCTCAAAAAAGGGCTCGTGTTAATTAGCGCAAGGAAATGCTCAAAAAATTGGACCGAGGAACTGCAAAATCCGTATACAACTTGGATATATTCGTATAAACCGGAAACTAAGCAACAATCCACTGTTTGGGTGATCCAAGATGAACCGAATCACACAAAAGTTGTTCGTTCACGAAGCACTTCCAAAAAATGATCCCTTGTTTCTTTGGTTGTCCTGGACTTGTCGAAACCATTCCTTTAGAGGATCGAAGAACAGTTAACGCTGAATAGTAACAACAATTTGTTTGCTAGCAGTCATCGAAGAAAACAGGAAAAACAACCGAACACGTCGCATCATTCTTCATCATGACAATGTCATTTCTCACACAGCACGTCAAACAATTGATTATTTGTAGGAGAAAAACATTGAATTGATGTCTCATTGCCCGTATTCGCCTAATTTATCGCCTAGCGACTTCTTTGTGTTCCCATATGAAAATAAAAATGCGTGGACAGCGATTTTCATCACCTCAAGAAGCTGTTGAAGCCTTCAAAAACCATGTTTTTGAGATACCAACTTCAGATTGGAAAACATTTTTTGAGAATTGGTTTGAACGTATGCAAAAGTGTATAAATCTTATATATTTTGATATTTTGAAAGGCAATAAAACAGTTTGTTCCTAACGCCCTCGTATGAGTAGTAATTGGTTTGTAAACCTACATCGACAATCACAATCCGCTGTAAACTCAACTCAAAAACTGTTCAAAATGGATTTGTCCACTTTTGCTTTAATGCTCTTCAATATGTCGATCAATACCTTTTTGTTCGGTTTGATGAGTACTTTACATGGGTAAACTATCCAATTCTTTTTTTAAACAACCCATATATACAACTAAGATAAAAATTCTCATAAATTTTAATCAAATTACAGACTTTTATCGAAAATAACCGAAAGGAAAACGAGCACGTACGTCCTCTCTCACAACATGACGTTCTCGTGATAAATAGGATGCCTCTTTAAGAACCCATAACTGTACGTCCGCATAAGTACATATATTTTAAAACGCAACGAAATGAAGGCAGAAAATTTCGGCACGTCACGTTGTCATCAGAGTGGTATTGCGATAAATACAGCAAGTTAGGTCGGCGTGTGTGGCAATAGTTTATGGCCATCCAGAGTGCCATGATTTAAGGCCGCGATGCTCTTATGTTCGGCCCACGCGCGCCATCTTCACCGCTTATTTATTGCCAACTTAGTTGTTTTAAAATTGTCAAGCCTATGTTACATAGTGCACTTCAACACAGTCCTTTGTTTTTATGTCCTCGCGGATTTTTGCACATCAGACACCGATCCGTATACGCTTATCTGTCTGCGGTTGCCGGTGTAAAAATACGTTCCGTAGGGGAATTCGGGGCTGCCAGCGTACGCCCGAAAGTGAACGTTTAAATTAAACAAATGGAGATAACCCTTTCAGGCTGTAGGTGTTAAAATTCGAATTTGTTCGGAAAAAATATGTGCGGACACGTATAAAAATGTCGCCGGCGACTGGAACGGTTAATGGTTCGGGCCTTTCGGAGGGTTTGATGGTGTGGGACAGGTAGTGTAATGCCCGGGCCATATTTACGGTACTACTTTATCAGATAAGATGGAAAAAGGTGTCAAACGAAGTGGTAGGTCCCCGTTTTTAACATTTTATGGTACCCTCTTCTTCTTATCTAACAGGTTAAGCGCGATAAGTAAGTATGTCGCCCGTTTTACGGTTAGGTGCCACTTTTTGAATTTTTTTTTTATTAATCTTAAATAGTCACTTGTTCGCACTGTTCAACGTCTATAAAGTCAAGTTTATAAAGGATAAATATCAAATATTGCAACTTTTCTGGGAAATTATGAAAAACAAAAATGTATAACCACTCATATATTAGTAGGATCAACAAAGTTTTGCCATGAATACTAGATGAGTATCCATGTTTAAGGCGAACTGTTTACAACAATGTTATCAAAGTTGTTATATTGCTATCAGGCAGAATATTTATTACCAAATACTTAAATTGGAATATTCTTCCTATCATACTTGATTAAGGTCGCTAGAGATTAAGTATTTGATATGCTCTGAATCGTAAGATTTGAGTACACTTTTCACACCAATACATTCAACTTAAAATGATTGACTATACAAGGGCGTTTCGATAAGTCGGCAAAAAACGAAACAAGGAATAACGCTTTGATAAAAAATAGCTTTATTTTTTAACATAATCTCCTTTCAGCTCGGTGCACTTACGAGGATGCTTCATCAATTATTTTCCCTAACATAGAAGGCATTGACCTACAAATGAAACATTATTTTCCTAGCAACGTCAGTTATTTGCATTAATATATGCTATGTTGCAGGTGTCTATCTTCTTGTTTATGAAAGTTATACATTTAATATTACTGTGGTGCTGGTGATTATGTAAAATGGAAAAAATCAAGACAAAATACCTTCTTAAGAAGGGTTTATCACCGCAAGAAATGTATAATGACATATCCGGAGTGATGGGTGATTCTACCCCGTCGTATCAAGTTATTAAGAATTAATGCTGGGATTTAACATTAGGAAGGAAGTCGTGTGAACATGCATTAGGTGCTGGACCACCAAAAACTGTTGTCATTTCAGAAAGTATTGATTTGGTCCATGATGTGGTACCTGGATGGCATTTGGAAGATTAAGTTTCATTCTCAAAGACAAAGAAATTGCTCAACACCTCAAAACTAAAGTGTTCGGCCAATGCGTGCTGCTAGTCATCACATATGGGGCAGAGAGTTGGTCAATATAGAAACATTGAGAGTAGTTCAGAGGGGGATGGAGAGATCAATGATGAGGATAACAAGGAGAAATAGAGTAATAAATGACAGAATATGAGCCATTACCAAAGGGACAGATGTAGGAAAAAGAATAGCATCCCTCAAATTGAGATACGCTGGGCTTGTAGCGAAAGTAATGTAACCCGATGGAACCGTAAAATAATAAACTGGAGACCATACAAGCACAAAAGAGGCAGAGGATGACCACCAATAAACTGGTAAGACGATTGTAAAAGAAAAGCAGGGTTAACATGGATTAATGCCGCACAATATCGAGAGTGGTGGAGGGAATTGAGGAAAGTCTATATTCAAGATTGGATATGAGGGCTTGGGAAGAAATGGTACTAAGTGATCGGAGAATTACGGTCAAATATATGCTGAGGCATGTGGTTTTTCCGTTGGAAGATTCGAACAATTTTGCACTAGGAATTGGATCTGAAAAAAGTCTGGGCACGATGGGTTTCGAAAATGTTGTCACCTGTTCAGAAGAGGATCAGGTTTCTCACTTCTGCAAGAAGTTTGAGATTAATGGACAAGGATTTGGATGGATTTTTGGAAAGAGCTGTAACTGTAGGTGAAACCTGGCACCATCGCGGCATCATGATTCCCCGACCCCACGAAAGTGCCGTGTGAATTCATCGGGTGAAGATGACGTCAACAATGTTTTGGGTTTTTGAGGGAGTGGTCACACAATAACGGAAGACTATTACGCAAAACTCAAAACAGAGAGACGTGAGCTTATAAAGTGAAAAAGGCGTGAAAAATTGAAACGCGGAGTTCTGTTCCATCAACACAACGCTCCAGGTCACCAGGGCTGTGTTTTTATGGCTGCTATCCACAATGCTGGAATTGAAATTTTTAAACAACCCCCAAATTCTCCAGATCTGCCCCCAGTGGCTTTCACCTGTTCTCCAAATTAAAAGACCGTATTCGGGGAACTCGTTTTTCGGACGATAAAGAAGTGATGGTTGCTGTGAATGAGTGGTTTGCAGTACAGGACACAGAATTTCGTTCTAAGGGCATTCAAGCTCTATATCATCTTTATACTAAATGTGTTAACCTTTTAGGGGAGTATGTTGAGAAATAAATTCGTTTCAAAATGTCTAAGTCATTTGCTTCTACATCAGACACAATAAATGATGAACCACCCTCATATTATAACGGTATTTCAATTTTTAAATGCCTTCGGAACTAAAAAATTTGTCAAGACCTTCAAACCATGCGTATGTTGCGTCTGTAACTTCAGAATTTAAAGCAAATCTCTTACCAGCAGCCATTCTTTCATGTTTGAAAACAGGAAAACGTCGCTTGGTGCCACATATAGAGACTACGGTAAATGAGCTTCAACATAATTCGACCAATGTTGGTGTTGCAATTGCTGATGAAGAAACTACTGTATTGTTATGGCGAAACAACACTTTTTTTCTTTGACAAATATGGTCGTTTTGTTTTATTTCTGCGTTTAAAAAAATAATGATGAATAATATGCTCCGGGTATTGTTTTACATTTATCTAAATGCTCGATGAATATTATACCATACACAGCTCCAAAGACAGTGGCCATATCCTTTCCAGCTGATGAAACCGTGTTTGCCTTCTGAGGAGCATTTCCACCAGGTTTGACCCACTGTTTCAACCGTTCTTTTGCTTCTAGTATGAACTAATGAATCCGTGTTTCATCAACGGTTATGTACCGACGTTAAAATTCATGTGGATTACGTCTAAACTGGTCCAAAAAATGTTAAGAAGTGGTAACATGATGACGTTTTTGATCGATTGTGAGCAAACGCGGCAGCCATCTTGCAGGCTAGTACTAATATTGCTGGGACTGTATCGATATTGCAAGCGCGAAGTTCAAATTTAGAATGAGCTTTATCGCCACTTATGTCACTTTACTAGTGCGCACTCCTCAGCCAGAGTTTCAGCTAGGTTGGTCAAGCTGTAAAAAATTAAACTGTCCCTAAAAAACTGCTTTGAGTAATTTAAAAACGTTCACTATAGCAATTTACATGTAAATATTTTTCCATTGATTATAAATAGTATGACATTTTTTTATGTAAAAAGATAAACGCAATATCGAAATATTGGTAAAATGACTTACTTTGATAAATAAGGAATTCTATACAGGGTAGTCCCAACGTTCATGTACCTAAAATATTTCTATATTTGTATCGTACGTTATCGAAAAGTTTTATAAAATAGGTTGTTTATTGAAGCTT
>JABXWE010004424.1:0-43655 GCA_014611495.1 Limonius californicus | reverse complement strand
ATTTTGATTTAATTCCAGCATTTTCCACTTCTTTGTCTCTTTGAGTACCGCTCGCCTCCATGTTATCTGTGGCCTGCCTTGTCTTCTCCTTCCTTGTGGCTTCCACTCTCCAGCACCATTTTAGGAATATCGCTCTCTGGTCTTCTTAACGAGTGTCCAATCCAGCTCCATTTCCTCTTAAATATTTATTTTAATTTCTTGTTGGTCAGTGATCCGCCACAAATTCTCATTGGAAATTGTTTCTGGCCTGTATCTTTTTTGATAGCGCTGCTGTAAGCATTCAGGTTTCGCAGACGTATAATAGAACAGCCTTTACATTCGAATTGAAGATGCGTAATTTGAGTTTTCTGGATACGTATGATGAGGCCCATACTCTAGGAGCATTCCTAATACTTGTCGTGCTTTTTGAATTCTATGTTGGACATCGTCTTCAGCTCCTCCTTGGTTAGTGATGATGGATCCTAGGTAGCAAAAACTAGTTACGTCTTCTACCTCTTGCTCACTAATCTGGAACTTGTTCCGATTGTGAGTGCCGATTCGCATAGCATTTCTCTTCTTGATATTAATTTGGAATCCCACTAGACCTGCTTGATCTTCTAATCGTAAAAGTTTCTTGTCCATATCAGCAGATGTATGCGTTAAGAGATATATGCGTCTGCGTAGTCCAGGTCTTCGAGGCGGCTTTGTAGGTCCCACACAATACCTCTTCTTTCATTGTTCACAGAGTTCATAACCCAGTCCAAAGTGATATTAAATAGTAAAGGGGACAATGGGCATCCTTGTTTGACTCCATTTCTGACCATAATTTTGTTACTCACTTTTCCTTTGTGTAATATTTGGCAGAATGAGTTTTGGTAGAGGTTTTTTATAATTTTTATCAATTTTTGTGGGATCCTTTCGAGTGCCAGTATTTCCCATGCCATCATGGTTTAGGCTGTCGAATGCTCGTTTGAAGTCGACGAATACCAGGTAGAGTGCAGCATTCCACTCAAGCGACTGTTCGATTATAATTTTCAGAGTGTTTATTTGGTGCAGGATCGCCTTGGTCTGAATTCGGTCTGTTCTTTCCGGATATTCTACGTTGAAGAAATCATAATTAATAGTTATAACAAAAAATAATAATTAAAAAAAGTCTGCGATGGCCGGGAATCGAACCCGGATCAACTGCTTGGAAGGCACCTACGATAACCATTACACCTTGCCGCTGATGTATTTCCGTTGTACAAAGGAAGTACAATGTTCACGTACCTTACAGAAACATCATCCTGTCGATTTTTGTATTTAACAAATAAGTCATCTTTGCGTCCTATATACAGGGTGAAATACTTATTTAATATAAACTGCATCAACATAACCTTCATACTCAAATAATTTACAACTGATGACGTTTGCTCCTGTTTTTTAGTTGTGGGTATAGTTGGTTGCCTACACAATAGGCGTAATTGACGCGTTCTTTTTAAAAGTATACATAGGCTGCAATGTATACTAAAAAGAAAAATTCCCTGTATATATATTGCTGAGAGATATAAATATGAGAGCTTGAGTGCTGATTTAAAATAATTATCAAATTGCAGCAAATATAAAATAATAGCGTGGTTAAACGTATACATTGGGCGCCTATTAACATCTAAACTGTAATCAAAATAACTCACTCTATCTGAGAATCCAACAATAAATAAATCAATCTATTCATTGTTTAACCAACACATAATCCAAATAAGTTCTGCAGCAACCTGTATGCGATGATCTCAGGGTCACTGATATAATTGGATCAAACTGTGTAGACTCGAACACTAAGGACAAGGTATACACGCAAAAGGCACACGAAATGCAATAAAATTTGAACATTCAGAAATTATATCGTAAAATTCAAAAGAGAATTATCAGTGCTTATTTTTTCTACAACACAAAATGATTTATAGCTGTATTAATTTGTGATAAACAACTTTAAACAAATAAATATCACTTTTTTAAAGTTTTATAACATTTGCTTGTTCAATTAAAACCGCACCTTGTTTACTTTTGCGTGGAGGAATGTAGACTTGGCCTTCAAGGATTTTCCGAAATCTCGAATTTCCAAAATTCTCACGTTGGTGCGAGTCTCGATCTTGTAGCGCACGGACAAGGCCACAGAAGACGACGGCCGCAATTCATATTCCATAAATGTGTTCGAACAAATTGAAGCAGTAGAGGGTTTTTTATTTAATTTAAACTTTACCAACAAGTAAGTAGATCCTTTTTCCATTCTTTCTTTTATTGAAGTGATCCATCAAATTGTTCATAGAACTTGTATTGTTAATAATAATATTATAACCTTCAAATTCGCCTTTATCATAAATATTTGTGATGGAGCTCAATGTAACGAAGCACTTATATTTAAATTATGTTCAGTTCTTGCATCCTGTTGTGTAGTACCAAATACTTACTAAATATAAATTGCAAGTGAAACTATTAATAGCATTCGCGGAAGACGATTTTTGATTGATTTGTTAACTGTGTATGAATTAAGAGTCAAAATCCTAGACACATTTGCAACCGTATGCATGCTTTAGTTTTAGCGCCGATTTGGAAATTTAAACATTACAACCTGTGGTACTGAATATATTTTGCAACTGCCACACCGATGTTTATTTTTAAAATTATGGAAAATTTGTATAATATAGGTTCATTTAACTGTTGTTATTTATTTATTAAATGTAGTTGTTGTTTTACAAATAGGGAGATCTGAAGTGATCGGTAGTCAGAACTATCAAATCAAAATCGAACGAACTTATAGCAATATTAAGACAAGTAACAAAACATTAGTATTGAAATTATTTTTCTAAATAACAAAAGCTATGGATTAAAATAAAACATGAAATTAGTCACTTTCACTATCACTGCTAGAAGTAGATTCCCCTAAATCGACGCCATTTATTACAACCTCTCCCATCGTTACATCTAGAACGTTCATACTACTGTTCAATTTCATTTTCGGACACAATGTTTTGAAATTTCTGGAGTACTCAAATGTAAGGCTTCCTCCCACATGGCTATGGCCTTGTCATCACCGTAACTTACTTTTTAATATGTGCTCATATCATTTCGATTGCGTTTAATTGGCAACGGTAAGGTGAAAGTCGCAGAATTTCCTGTCCATGGCTTCTTAATAATTGGTTTAACGCTTTTCTGTTGTATGTGATTGGGCCAATTTTAGTAATTCTACTTTGTACAAGTCCAGATCGAAATGAATGTTATTTATAGTTAACCGAGCTGCTGTATTTGCCTTTGTCCAGGTTGAAGATGACATCTTTTCAACTAAAGTGGAGTGGTATGGGGCATTATCCATAATAATTAATGACGGTTCTTCTAAATTAATGATCAAGTACTCTGTTAACCATTTCTTAAATATTTCTCCATTCACTTCGCCCTGATAATCTTCCATTTGATATTTTGATGCAAATAACAAGGAGGCGTGTTCAACAAAACCTCAATTAGAACCAGCGTGGACTACAATAGAGTGTTTTTCATTGTAACCTTGTGGTTTTCGCACGTTTCGTATCTAGTTATCTTGCCAGGACCTTCCAAGACTACTTTTTGAAAAAATTCAAGTTTCGTCCACAAAAAACACTCGTCGGTGCAGCAAGGAATTTAAATTTTCCATATAACCCATTAAAAATTGTCGCATTATTTGAATACTCGGTTTTTCACATAAAACTTTTCGATTGCTATCCTTTTTAAATATAGAACTGATATTGCGCAGAGACAGTACTTGTACTTAATAAATCATGGTATTCCTAAATTCGGTCTCGGTGATTCGAGGGTAATATGTTTTTCTGCAAAAGGGGCAAGTAAGTAAACCAAAACCAGGAGTCATCTGAAATTATAAAACTTACTGTCTGAATACATCTTGTAGATTGTATCTCGAACTACCCATTTTGAAGAATCAGGCAAATCGGTATATTTCAGTTTCTTACGTGGTCGCTTTTTACCAAAATGTGTCGGTCTTACTACTGGCTTTAATTTTTTTAACCGAAGAAACACTGATCCACACGTTGTAAAACTATATTTTATAATTAAATTGTAATTCTAGCTAAGCAATAAATCGATTTATTACCTCCTGGACACATGAAAGCGGTATTAAATGACCGCAATTCTCCTTTTCCCGCGCAAAGCAATCAAACAAATTCAACACTAACTGTCGGCTTTGCGATCGAAGCGTTTTCCCTTGCACGGCCATCGGCGCACGGCTATCATAAATGATTACACTACAAGCAAAACTTAGTTCAGAAAAGAACTGTTTTGCAGAAGAATTTGCCTGACAACTCGTAAAATGCGACGTCAGATAGCGAGTAAACAACCAGAGCGACAGCTAACAGCTGACATATGATATCATTACGGGACCTTACTATGCGAGTCAAATCAAGAGCTAAACCAGCTAGACGTACTAATATATTTTATCATTGTTTTATTCATTTAAAGCAAGTACACATACGTGAAAACCATTGATGACGCAGGGGTCATCTTTTAAGATTTCAGTTATATGTACTTGATAAGAATTGTTTATGACTCTTTATGTTTTCTGATTTTTTTTGAAGTACATGTACATGTATGCAATATAATAAATATAATTGTTTGTAAATTTTAAGCTACTTTTGATAATTCGAATTTATGGTAACTCAACTTATTTGTTTGATTTCCCCCCATTTTCACTTATCGAAGTGCGACTGTAATTGGTTCTGAACCTGTCGAAATTGTTTTATCAATTTAGGTAACAAAATGTTTGTTACTATTGAATATCACTTTGTATGAATTGTTCAATAAGGTATCACAAAGTGGGGTATTGGGAAGATTCTCTTATGAGTCCTGGTATTACCCCTTCGGTGTTATAGAAACGTTTTCTAGAAAACTTCAATACCTAGTTTACCTCCAGAGATATAACATATTGTACAATTTTAAATTGACACCCTGTACGTAAAATTATAGTGGTGTAGGAGGTGTATTGTGTGTTGCCTACTTTTGAAATTTAAGTTCCTTACTTCTCAAATGAACTTTCTGTGTCCTACCGATACTTGATCCCTTATTAATTCCTTGAGATGCCAACTGCTAAAGAAGTATAGAAACTGATTTTGTGATGTTGAGTTTCAAAACATCTTGTTTTAAAATGTATTAGTCGTCGAGATGTATCCTGTGTTGCCTGCTTTAACTTTAATTGAAAGCATCGCTATTACGCAAGACCCAAAAAATGAGAATAAATACAAAACAATTAAACCCTCTGTTAAGTCTCTAATGTTGATCTACTGCTCCCCATTACCCTACCATAGGAATCTATAATTTCAGGCTCATGTTCAAATATTTGTCATGTCCGTAATAGTGAGATAGTTCGTGGTATGGATTCATGAATATGTCGGTAACGTTTCTTAAATGATATTGTATCTATATCAAACCACAAGAATCTCCAGTTTGAATTAATCACAATTTTCCCGATGTTGTTTCTAATATGCGCTCAGGTTTTCCATATCATATTTATAACTCTTACGAAATGTTAATTTTAAATAGTCAAATGTTTAAATATGACTACTGACTAGACTTTTTTTTGTTTATCGCATCTGAAACAATTAAATATTATATACAATGTGTTTAAAAAATACGTTCGTGTATTTTACCCACTTATAGATCTCATCAATACAAACAAAAACGTCGTAATAAATATGGGTTCGAAAATCAACCGTTTTCGAGATACTGGCATGGAGTTTTTTAAGAAAATAAATTTTGCTAGTTATTTCAATAAGTTCCGCACCCATTCAAACAAATAGTCGTGTAAATAAAACATTTTAATCACAAATAATTAAAGTAGATGTTCTACATGTCCCTCTTCCATTTGTACACATCGTTCGCAACGCCGTAGAAATGAACGCCGCATTCTTTCAAAGATTCCCGGATTTATACGAACAGTCTGGTAGGCATGTTCTATTCGTTCTCGCAATCCGTTTAAATTATTGACAGGGCTTGAATAAACTTACGACTTTAAATACCCCCAAATACAAAAAAGTCCAGCGGATTGAGGTCAAGAAATATAGGCGGCCACACAACTGGACCTCCTCGCCCTATCCACCTGCCGTTGTAATTTTCGTTTAGGAAATTTCTGACATTATTGAAAAATGTGCAGGAGCCCCATCGTGCATCAACCATACATTCTTTCTATGAATGAGGGGTACATTTTCTAACAATAGTGCCAAAGCATTACGTTAAAAGTCAAGATGCAATTGGCCAGACAAACTTTTCGGAAAAGAAAATAGTATGGTCTCCAAAAACACCAAACCAAATCGTTGTTGATGATTCGATTCAATAATAGCATGAGGGTTTTCATCCGACCAAACATGGCTGTTGTAGAAATTAAAAATGTTGTTTCTTGTGAAAGTAGCTTCGTCAGTAAATAAGACTTCA
Organism: Limonius californicus; assembly: GCA_014611495.1. Classification (NCBI taxonomy): domain Eukaryota; kingdom Metazoa; phylum Arthropoda; class Insecta; order Coleoptera; family Elateridae; genus Limonius; species Limonius californicus. The sequence continues at coordinate 37,229 of JABXWE010004424.1, read as the reverse complement.
CTAGCAAAGTTTGCACTTTCCGCAACTCTTGTCAGTGCCCATCGGCAAAACACAAGACGTGCAGCATAATCAGGTACAATAAGAGCCTGTACCCTTTGAATATGGTATAGGTACAGTTGCTTCTCAAGTAACATTCTCCACATTAGGGAAGCATTAATATTTGTTTCGGCAGAAAGTCTTCTAGTAATGGTAGAAGAGGAAGAAACATACACGAAGTGAGGAACATGGCAAAGAACGGAAACAACTGTAGAAGATGGATAGAGGATTCCAACTACACTCCAATGCTATAATGCCAAACGGAGAAAGGATAAAGAAGAAGAACAAACTAGTTGCTCTCATTTTTATGACCCTAACGGTTCTATTATATCTTGTGGTATTATTCAAAAAATTAAGAATATAGTTTTCCAAACACAGTGTACATTATCAAAAATTTGTTGGTAAAAATGTATTTGCTGATGCTAATTTTCGATTTGTAGTGTAACAGAAAAATTAGGCATTAATTTTAGTTTTCTTGCTTTTAACCTGTTATTTCTGAAAATAAACCCATCAAAGATATCTTTTAAATTACAATATAGCAGCTTTCGACTCCTATTTGGAAAAACAAATTTGATGTTAATATTTTGAAAGTGCAAATATGTAAAAAGCTAATTACAGACTGAAATCTGTGTAAAATAGACCTTAATAATGTTAAAACCACTTTGCGATACCACTAATATTAATCTTCAAAGGCCTGACATGTCTTTTTTACTTTAAACTTGAAATTATAGTTATGATTTTACTGGAAATTTCATTTATTGTTTTTAAGACATTTTATCACCTGTTTACATTAATTGCATTATTAAATTTTTTGTAACAATGTTGGTACAAAATTTTTTCTAGTTTGGGGTGTATTTGCACCCCAGTTAGTCTTGTATGTTTGCGGTAAAGTTTTTGATGCAGCAAGTTTCTGCAGGTCTTTTCCTGTACCTTCCTGTATAATCTTTCACTGCGCTAATGCCTGTTTCGCTTAGCAAGTTAAATCTTGTTTATTTTACTTTAGTATAAATGTTAGCAGCCCAGCGGAGGTTGTGATTTCAATTTGTGCTCCTGCGAGTATGTGCATCAAATATTTTTGTGCCTAGAAAAATGAATCCGCGTAATTCACTGATGACGAACTACAATGGTATCTGGAAAATGATGATGATGATCCAGAATTCAACTGCTTGTTACAGGAAGCAGAAAACGATGGGAATGAAGATATTGTTGAAGATTGGTATATTAATGGCGACGATTCTGAAGTAAATGATGATAACTTAGTCCATGATGAAAGTGAAGAAGGTTTATTACATTCATATACCAGCAAAGATGGTAATGTTTGGTCAAAATTCCCGATACGGAAGTCTCGAAGATTACTGTCGAATATTATTATATATTATATATATATTGCTATGTATTATTGTAATTAAATTAATAATAATTATAATTGATGAAATCGCCCCACGTTGGCAGCGACCATAAATATATGCTATGAATTTTAATTATTATAAAATTGTGATAATAAATTATAATTATGTAATTTCGTTGGGCGCCAAATTTTGAGTTTAACCTAAATTAATAAACCTAAATTGACATACCATAGCATATAAATTGACTCTAATTTCTCAGGTTAAGGTGAAAACGTGGCTTCACTCTAGTTGAGACAGGTATATATGAATCAAATATAACACATAATATCTTCAGTACATAATTAAATTTAAAACTTAGCTTGAATATCCAGTCCCTTGGATGGTAGTGTAGACACCAATTCTTCGAAGACTGCTACCGCTGCATATTTTTATTTTGACAAGCTCCATTGTATCGGCCGGAATCAGTTGAATTTAGCAATGTCAGCTTCCAGTACGCAAATTTAAAGTTTAGTGGAATAATTTTCAGAAGCACAGTATTAATTACACTCAAATGTTCCAATTTAATTAAGGTAAGTTCGTTTTCATACGTTAATTTTATTATATTCAATAAATGAATACGTAGAATTTTATTGTATTCTTATTTCTTTTCAGTTAAAAGTTTCCAAAGAAAACACACTTGTATTAATTTAAATAAGGTAACTTATTTATTATTATTATACACACATTTATAATTAATAACCCACAATTACTGTTGTAGTTATATAAATCACTTTTTGACATTTGGTAAACAAAGAGACTTAACCTCACTTTTGAGATTCAAAGTAATGCATTGATTTTACATTACAATTAAATTTGGGGGCTGATAAAAAAATGCGTGCATTTAGTTCGATGGCCATATAGGTACTAAATCAATTATTTTCTGCCAGACACCTCTGCAAATCTGACAAAATCGAATCGTAACTAGGTAACATAACAAAGACAAGAATGGAATTTCCAAAACAAAAACTAGTGAGACATTTATAAATAAATTTAAAATGATTGATAGAAAGCTTATGCCTAAACCTATTAAAAAACTAATTTTAGATTCAGAATCCCTGAATTATTATCTATAAGTAGACACCCCATAAGCCAATATTCGAAATTACAAAAATTTTATATTTTTCAAAATATTGTTAATTATACTAAAATGATTCCAACACCTAATAAAAACACACTTAACACAATTCTTGAACAATTATACGAGTTTTACAACACAACAAACCTCCTATAAGACGGATATACATAACAAAATTAACACATTTCTATAAATAACCTAACTTTTTCTAATTTTATTATAAAACTGCAATTATAGTTAACTAAACACAACTAAATTGTTAAATAAACATGACAAAAACCTACTTAGCTCTAATACACAACTTATCTAGCTAATATGACACAATTAACATAAAAATTATTTACTTATTCTCTATAAATTTACCATAACAGCAATATTTGAATTTTAGGGCTCCGGTACAGTCCAAAGAGATCCCCATCATCAACCAAAATGAGTACTCAATCATACTACAGGATTACAAACAGTCAAATACTGCCAATTCACATATAAAGTAAAAGAATTCCTACCATGATACATCGTAAACTAGCATCGGAAACACTTTTTATCTCAAACAGGTTTATAAAGACTTTTTTAACTATAATGTTTCATTAATTATTATTAATTAGGACATGAATAATCTACCTAAACTACATTTCAGGTGAAAATATGGAATTTAACATCACAAGTATCCTTTTTACACATATACCAGACCTTCCGAAGGCATTCTTGTTTAGTTTAAAGCATTATAAAGACATTTAACATATATTTAATAATAATTAGATTAATTTAACATAAATATCATGGCATTTTATATATATATATATATTATTAAGTGTCGCCCTGGTCTGACGCGTTCCAGTGCAAATTTTACTGAAATGACCCAAGTGTTTTTCTTGTTTATAACCATTGAAATTATTGAAATTGTAGTGGAGGAAACGAACAGGAAAGCAAGAAATTGTTATGACTTGTGGAATACTAAGTATCCATCTAAAGCGAAAACATGGAAGGCAACGGACAATATCAAAATAGAGGCTTACGTTGGTCTACAAATTTCCATGGGGGCCCTACAAGCATCCGGAAAACCCACTAATATGCTTTGGACCATGAATAAAACATACTGTAGGCTGATTTTTCCGGCAGTAATGTCAAGGGACGGGTTCAACCAATTAATGTCTTTCATGCGGTGCGATTTTGAAACCAGACAGATTCGCAGAGAACAAGACAGACTTGCAACAACTTTTTTACCACCGACAATTTAGCAATGAAGTTGCTGGAGAAAAACATCACAATTTGTGGAACACTAAAAAAGAATAAACGCTGTATTCCAAATCAACTGCTACCTTAGAAATATAGACCGGTTTATACAAAAATGTTTGCTTTTCAAAAAACATAACTTTAACTTCATATGCTAGGAAGAAGGGACAGGCAGTTATAATGTTATCTACAGAACACCATGATGACAAGGTATCCAATGAGGAACACAGTTATAAACCTCATATTATACTTCACTACAAGTCAACTAAAGGTGCAGTTGATACTATTGAGAAAATGGCTAAACAGTATACCACTCGCAGAAAATCTAATCGTTGGCCAATGGTATTATTTGGACATATACTTGATATGGCTGCAATAAATTCCTACAAATTGTGGACGATCAAAAGTCCCGATTCTGAAACAAAGTCAGGTGATGGTCGAAGAAGATTTTTGCTAAATTTAGGTCAAAAACTAGTGAAAGCTCACGTAGTCCGACGCTATGACACTTCCACGCTACCTGTATATATAAAACAATGCATGGAAATAACGGTGCCAGAACTAACAGCTTCTTCGAAGAGACAACAAACTCATGCAGCATCTCAAGGTCGCTGCCACCTTTACAACCGTAAAAAAGACAGGAACACTAGACAATTTTGTAGTAACTATAACCAATTTGTTTATTTACAGCAATGCAAAAAAATATCCTTTGCTCAAACAACTGTTGTTTTATCCACTTTCATAGCAGACGTAATAAATACGATTCTGCACTCCTACTCTGCGTAAATAAAATACCCGAACGTAGATTTTAAACACCCTGTATAATAATTATAACTTCAAAAAAGTACCGATTCCTAATTACTGTATCTTCAAGAATAAATTACAATTTTTAATTTTTAATTATTTACCGCTGCGGCTGCGAGTTTAGTCAGATAATAATTATGAAGTTATGCTTACACGTGTTTGAATAAGCTGGCAGCAGTACAAAAATTTAAGAGGTTCTAGGTATACTGAGTTATTATATATTATTTTAGGTTTTGATATTCGAAAAAAAAAGATTTTGTTAATATTTTAACCCACTTTTATAATAGGCAGTCAATTTTGCAGAAAATGATTGTTAAAAACACTTGTGTAGCTTCCACGTTTGATTTTGGAATTTACACAGAATTTTTATTTTACAGTGTACAGTGTGCTGAAGCAGTGTTTCATATGTAATGGGCATAAGTTTGACAATTTACTTCCGGGATTGACGCTGCACCACCGGAAGCATGTGAAATTTAACCAAAAGTAAAGTAGCAGTTCACCGTCTTATCAGAAGGTGGTCAAGCGAAGTAGCTAGCACGTACATCGTGTTTCTGTCAATCGTCATGGAGTAATGAGTAAATATATTTTGCTGTACATCTTTTTTTGTCTCATTTATTAGCAGTCAGAATATAATATATACATAGAATTATTCTACAAGCTAATTTGGTGGCTGTATATCTGACATGATATGAGTAACACCCAGCCGTGTTAACTCACATTAATAATATTTTTGTGGGGTTTGTACCATTAAGGTCTAGGTTCTAGGCTGCTGTCTGTTGGCCATAATCTTTGCAGTCGTCTTTGGTGAGTATTATCCACCCGGTCGTGATGTAAGGTTAGACTAGTCACGTACCTGCTGTAAATCAGCAAAAAAAACCAACAAAAATGTTGAAAACCAGTTTATTCGAATGGTTTAAACGATTCAAAGATGGCCCTAACAATTTGACTGTAGAAACAGACAGAAATGCCTTCCGTGGTCCTAAAATTATGGTTAAAGATCGCCGAATGACTCTCCGAATCAACATTACTAAGGAGACGATTCGACAAAATTTACATGAAGATTAGAAAAAGGGAAAGATCTGGAATGTTCGTCCCACCCGGTGTTACGAATAAGCACAAATAGATAAGTGCTGCATAGTTCGTAGACTTCGTTCAGACTTAATAAGAATTTGTTACTGTTGTCATTAGCGTATCAGTAATATCCTAAAGTGAAACACCAGAGCATGCACAATTGCACACACATACACAGCATTATGCTCCTTGGAGAACCTTTGCTTCTTTCCAATTGCCTTCCATCTGTCTTTGTTTTCTGCTAGCGTAAGTCAATTTCTTATTTTTAGTTGCTTTATGTCATTTTTTACATTCTGGGTTATTAATGAAGGTTCGTCTCGCTGCTCTTGTTTCAGACATTCTCCACAGAGGCCCCATCCATCTGATTCTTTGCGATTTCACCCACCCTACTAAGTCTTGATAATCATTTAATCGAGATATTTCATGGTTCATTTTTGGCCTCCATGCATTTAGGTCATCGTCCAGTACCGGTCCGTATATTATCCTCATCACCTTGTTTTCGTAACTGTTAAGCAGTTCTTCACTTTTGACTTATGACAGGTCTGATTAGTGTTTCATATAATTTAATTGTGCACTTCGCGTACATTTCGCGATTTCATAGTATTTAGTAGACTGTATAGACATCGCTTTCCAGCGTTTATACGGGCTTTCATTTCCTTACATATATCATTGTCATCTGTTATCATTGTTCCTAGGTATTTCATCTCGTGTTTCATTGTCTCCTATATTCACCTCCGTTTGATCTTGTTGCTTGTCTCCTTGTGTTATCATGCATTTTGTTTTATTTTCATTAATTTGTAGGTCGCATTGTTGGTTCATTTGTTGTATGCTGTTACTTATTTCCTCTATATCCTCCTTTCTTCTTCCTATGATGTATAGTGTAGATTGTTCCTCCAGGGATGATGTTAATTTCACGTATTATTCTTTCCAATACTAAGTTGAACAGTAGGGGTGATATTACGTCCTCTTGTTTCACACCACATCTAATTTGGAATTCTTTGGAGAGCTCATTTCCAACTTTGCATTTGCATTTGATTTCCATCAGTGTTATCTTTATTAATCGAATATACTTCCTGCGTATTCCCAGTGGGTCTAGAGTTTCCCAGATTGCTTTGTAGTGTATGTTATCGTAAGCTTTCCGGTAATCTACTTATAGCTGTGTTAGTTAATAATGAACTGCCAGCATTTATAAAGTATCTCTCGCGGTGTAAATATTTGCTTGACAGTTGACCTTCCTTGTCTAAAACCTGCCTGGTAGTTTCCTATGAGCTGCTCTGATAGGGGTTTCAGACGGGCATTTATAATATATGTGAAGGATTTATAGCTAACATCCCCTTTCTTGTGTACCGGATACATTACTCCATATTTCCACTCATGTGGCATTTCTTCTTGTTGCCATATTTTGACAAACTGCTTGTGTATAGTCTGTATGAGTCCTGTGTTGGCATTTTGTAATAGTTCCGTTGGTATTTCATCTGCTCCAGTTGCTTTATTTCTTTTCATTTTTAGATAGCTGTGTCTACTTCTTTATACGTTGGTACTTCTATTTCTTCTTCTTTTTGTACTTCTATCTCTTGGTTTATCCACTCTCTCCCGATTTGTTCATCTTATGTTTCTTGTTGTGGTGGGTTGTCTCCTTCATTTAGTAATTCGTTGAAGTGTTTAGCCCATCTTTCGAGTAGCTTTTGTTTATTAAATAGCAGTTCTCTCTCTGTATCCTTACATATGTTATTTCTTGGTTAGAAGTTTTTAGTTAGCAGTTTTGAATTTTTATACATGTCTCTTGTTTGATTTTTATTGTGGTTTTCCTCAATTTATAGAATCGTTCCGTTCATATATTCTCTCTTCTTTTGCCTGGGAATTTGTTTGGCTTTGTTTCTTTCTTCCCGGTATTTATTCATTTTATTTGTTTGCAGCATTTCTTTCCTTGCCTGTTTGCGTTTTTCTACGATCGCTCGGCATTCTTCGTTGAACCATTCCTTCTTCTTGCAACTTGTTTGTTTTCCAATGTTCTCAGTGGCCGCTTCACGGATTATTTCCATTACTGTCCTCCAGTGTGTTTCTATGTCTGCATATTAATTTGTGTTTTCGCTGTTTGTTTGCGCTTGAGATGTATTGGTGTTTCATGTTTTTTTCTGGTGGTCTTCAATCTGTAGTTTGTCTGTGTGTCCCACTTTTCCCATTTTTCACCTTTTACTTCGTATACTCTGGAGATTCTATGTCTTATCTTTGCTTAGAATAGGAAGTGGTTCGAATCGCAGTCGGCCCCTCTTTGGTTTCGTATGTCCATAAGGCTTGTGCCATATCTCCTGTGTATGAGTATGTGATCCACCTGATTGTGGGTCTTGTCATCTGGGGATGCCCACGTCTCTATGTGGAAATAACGTTCCACCAATTTGTATATCATTCTATGTGCCGGCCTCGGTGGTCTAGTGGTTAGCGCATTTGCCTTTAGATCCTTGGGACGCGGGATCGAACCTGGCCAAGGTCGGCGAGATTTTTCTAGCGGGGAAAAATCTGAAAATGCGCCTTCTGTCGGATAAGAAGTAAAGCCGTAGGTCCTGTGCCACTACGATGTGTGACACGTTAAAAATCACTACTGGGGTTGGAATTACCTCAGATAGACAAAATTCTTAGTTACGGTGTACAATGGGCCAAATGTGGCCTAAGTGCATAGAGATGCTTGGAAAACCGCGTCCTAGATCTCGCTCTTTCAAAGCAAGCAAGCAATCAAGCAATATTATTCTATGTAGCATGTGTAGGCTGTGGATTGAAAAAACATCACTCAAACCTAAAAAGTTTAGATTAAAAAAATCCAGAATCAAAACCATGGTGAATACCTTTTCTGCTAAAAAGGTATGAGTCTGCAGAATTTATGTCTAAAGGACCAACAGTGAATATTGTATTCCAAGTTGAAGTGATGAAGAGCTTATTACAACACAGTCGAGAAAAGGGTTCTTGATGTATAACAATGTACCTGTAAATTCTTCGGTTATTTCTTATAAAACACGACTTTGTCGAAATCAATCGTCCACCCTAATGAACTGACTCGGTACTAACAGATTTGTTTCCCCTTTTCACAGTGCGTACACTCAAAGAGAAACACTTCAGGACGTAGAAGATATTTAAAAAACGAGAACCGCCGAATTGAAAGCAGCTTCTTCCCGCACGGCGTTGCCTACAGTTTTCAAAAAAAAATATAACGTTGCAATAGGATCAATATAGTAAGCGGAGATTACTTTGACTCGATGTCAAACGTTATTTAAATTTTATCGTTGTCCGTTTATTAAATTACCTCTTAAGTACGATTAAACAAAGTTGAAAATTTTCATGGATAATTGGACCGGAAATAAACGAAATATAAGCGATTTGCAGTTTTCACAAAAAAATGCTAAACATCCAGGTTTGGCTAATATCATCCGTTTCACTGATGAGGCCAGATTCACTTAACATGGGATTGTCTGTTTTTAAATGAGGTTTTCCTGTTTCACAACTGGTTCTCCATGCCTCCATTTCGTTGTATCTTCCTAGTCACCTTCTACGAGATCTCACTATTCCATGTCGCTTTTAACTACAGTAGTCTGGGATGGGAGCGATCCCGTTTTATTTTACCTCTGGGACTCTATTGGCATATTTTTTTCTATGCGTTCTTTAGGCATTCGCTGATATTTTCAATTTCCATAATAATCACCCTGAGTCTGATAAAACTCCTTAAGCTGCTGTTGAATTCAGATGTTAACAGAGCTTCAGCCTGAATATGTGGTTGGGCATTTTAGAGCATATCACATAACGCACTTTTTGGTAACTACTTTGTACGCTTTTTAATAGCCAATCATAAACGTAAAATTGGATTTATGAAACACCCTTCTACTTGCTTCTAGTTGTACATAGTGGTTTCGTAAAATTTGACATTTCTTATGGTGAAAACAGTGGCAGCTCAGAAATTGACCGAGTAGTTTGTTTACAGTGAGCGTTTAAAATAGCAATTTTGTAAAAACTTGGAAATTTCACGTGAAAATTTTCGTTGGATGAAACAACAATGCATAGAATCGCTTCCTTCAACTTTTGGTAATGAATCACCATCAGAAAAGACTGTTTACAATTCGTTTGCAGAATTTCGTAGTTGTCGTGCGTCCGTCAGTGATGAATTTTGTGAAGGTGGTCGACCAAAATCGGTTGTTATTCCAAAAAACATCGATGCTGTGGGCAACATGATTGAAGAAGATCGGCATGTGACTTACAGTGAGATAGGGGCATCCTGGATTCTGGATTCTGGATTATAGAGGAGGGTGAGATAACCTCACAACACTTAGGCCTCAATGTGGGCCCATTGTGTGTCCTCCGTGCATCGGCCCTCACTCTGCTAATCCTCAAGCCATCCAACCCTGTTGATGAACCTGAGGATGTCAGCAGGTGGGGTGGTGCTGATACTGGCCATGCTAGGCCAGAAGTCCCCCAACATGGATCCTCTGATAGGAGCAAGCGCAGGGCAGTGACATAGTACATGCTCCGCCGTTTCCTCCTCAAGATTACATCCGCGACATTCAGGGCTATTTACAAGCCCCATCGTGTGCATATGCTTATTTAGTCGGCAGTGTCCCGTTAGGATACCGATAAATTTTCTCAGGTTAGATCTGGATAACTGTAGGCAGTACTTGGCAATCCGTTTAGATGGTGAGGCAAGAGCTGCTCTCGCTTGCCGGCAGCTTCGTAGAGTGACCCATCTGCGAGTATGACTGCGTAGGGTTTCGTCTTGTGTGATGGTATTGAGGGTGGATGTGGAGGGTGTCAACATAGGTTCCGGGCCCCATGGGACCTGATCGGAGCCTTGACGCGCCAACTCATCCGCCTTCTCATTTCCATAATTCCCGTCATGCCCTTTGACCCAAACGAGTTCAACGACATTATTATTTGAAATCTCTGTCAGTGCTTGGTGACATTGGTCTACCAGCCCCGAAGTAATTTTACAACTCCTAAGTGCTAGCAGAGTCGCCTTGCTGTCAGTGGATATTCGTATATGTTTCCCGCTAATCCCGCGATCAGCGACTGAAATAGCTCCGTGCATTACTCCTACCACTTCCGCCTGGAAGACAGTAGTAAAAGCACCCAGAGGTATACTTGTGTGGAGATCAAGGTCCTCAGAAAAGATTCCTGAGCCAGATCCTTGCTTTGTCTTTGATCCGTCTGTATAGATAGATACTTCCGGTCTGGGTGCTTCTGGCGCATCCATCAGTATACGGAAAGGGCTCCCAAAAACAAATTTGGGGGGTATGTGGTCAGCCCTCGCACCCAGGAGTGGTGTCTTATCGACAGCCTCTCCCAGGATGCGGGTATGTCCGCACTCACCGCCTTTCGTGTTCCACAGTCCCAGAGATCGTAGCCTAAGGGCTGCTCTTAGCGCTGACTCCCTCACGAACAAGTCGAGGGGAGGGAGGCAGAGAGCAGCCTCCAAGGCCGCTGTGGGTGTGGATCGCATTGCGCTTGTTACACCGAGGCAGGCAATCCTTTGCACGTGTCCGATGCGTGTAGCTTCTGTTGTTTGTCTGGTTCTGGGCCACCAGACTAGTGCTCCGTAGCATAGCATTGGCCTGATAACGGCCGTATACAGCCATAGGGTGATTTTGGGGGATAAACCCCATGATCTGCCCAATGCCCGTCGGCATTGCCAAAAGGCCATGCAGGCTTTATTGGTTTTAGCCTGAAGGTGTTTTCCCCAGTTCAGCTTTTTGTCAAATATGATTCCCAGGTATTTGACTTCATCTGATAGACTGAGGGGGCTACCAAATAGAAGAGGCGCCCTTAGGACTCCCATCTTCCTCTTTCTCGTGAACAGTACTAGCTCCGTCTTCGTGGGGTTCACTGAGAGGGAGTTTTCTGTGCACCAGTTTTCAACTACTCTGAGGGCCGTCTGCATAAGATTGCAGAGCACTCCCTCGAATTTTCCCGTTAATAGGATGACTAAGTCATCCGCATACCCTATTGTGTAGAAGCCACGGTCATTCAGGCGGCGCAGAAGGCTGTCTACTACTATGTTCCATAGTAGTGGTGATAAAACACCACCCTGTGGACAGCCTTTCCTAACCACGCCTCTGGTTGTGACGTTCCCCACTTTTATTTGGACAGCTCGACATTCCAGCACATGGCTCACCCATTCGCTAAGAGCGGGTGGGACCTCGTGCCTCTGAAGAGCAGCTTGTATGCTGTTAAAGGTAGTTTTGTCAAAAGCTCCTTCAATGTCGATGAAAACACCCAGGGTGGACATCCGACTGTCCAACGATCTCTCGATCCGTCTAGCTACAGCGTGTAGTGCGGAGTCGGTAGATCTGCCTGGGATGTACGCATGTTGATTTTCGTGCAGTGGGTGCTCTACCAGTGCCGAATCTTTGATTGCCCTATCACAAAGTCTTTCCAGTGCCTTCAGTAGGAAGGATGTAAGGCTGATAGGTCGATATGATTTGGGTACGGTGTAGTCGTTACGCCCTGGTTTCGGTATAAATACGACCTTAACTTCTCTCCAGCTTTTTGGCACGTATCTAAGAGTGATGCATGCTCGAAAAATGTTCACCAGGTGGTGGAGTATGATATCCAGCCCCCATTGTATGAGTGCTGGAAATACTCCGTCTAATCCTGGTGATTTGAATGGTAGAAATGATTTGACTGCCCAGGTTACTCTGGCCTCATCCACTATCTGACCTGCCAGCTCCCTAACCTCCTCTGTTGGAGTTGGGCTGGTATGCTCAGGCCACATAGGGTGTGGAGAAGCTTCGCAGCCTGGGAAGTGAGTTTTTAATAACACCTCTGTGGCCTCGGTGAGGTTGGTTGTCAATGAACCATCTTCAGGCTTTAGGCAGCCGAGTTGTTGGAATGGATCCTTTGATATAATTTTCTTTAGCCGAGCTGCTGTTGTTGTGGATTCGATTCCACTACAAAATTTTCTCCATGAAGTTCTTTGTCTTTTGCGTATTTCTCTCTTGTACAGCCTCTGGTGAGCCTTATAGGCTTCCCAGTCGTCTGCACTTCGAGAGTTTTTTGCTCTATTGAATAGCTTGCCTAGCACTGATTTCATCCGGTTGAGTTCTGAGCACCACCAGTTGTTTTCAGTGGACATGCTTGTTCGTAGGATGAGATGAGGGAGTTCCGTAGCGCATCTACGTTGCGTTCAAGTTCTTCAACCTCTCTAATCCTGTACGGGGTCTGAGGAGCATCCAGTCTGTTAGTCAGGAGTTCTATATAGATCAACCTGTCTGTCAGCCTGGGATTTCGATATTGCGTCCTTTCGACTTCGTTAAATTTTAAATTATATATTAACCACCTATGATCTGGCGCGGAGGCTATTTGCGACACATGCCAGTCGGTGATTATGTTTGATATATTTAGGGTCGCTAAAGTAATATCTACCACGGTTTGAGATCGGGAGGTGACAAAAGTAGGCTCACTCCCGTTGTTTATTATTTCTAATGTTGTACCTGATAAGTACTCAAGTAGTGACTTACCTCTATTGTTGGTGTCCCTGCTCCCCCATGCAAGATGGTGAGCATTTGCATCACAACCAATAATGAGGTGTTTGTGGTTTCCTTCACAGTACTCTATTAGATCCATCGTCTCCTTGTTGGGAGGTGGTTCTGGTGAGTCACTTGGAAGGTAAATTGACGCCAGGATGACGTCTTCTTGGCCTCTCCCGGTGTCGAAGCTCGTCAACACGGCCGTAAGGTCTCGTGTGCAGAACTGCGGCAGAAGAGTGGCTTGAATTTGCCGAGGCATGCAGATACACGTCCTCGGTTTTTCTGGGAAGTTGCCTGTAAATACAGTGCTATTAGTATTACTCAGTCCACAGATTCTTGAGTTGACAACCCAAGGTTCTTGAATTAGAGCTATAGTATGCTGCTTACCACTAGTATGGTGGCGTAGGGTTGCCACTGCCGCCCTACAGTGTTGCAGGTTTGCTTGTATGATTTGGAGCTTCTGGGTTGCTAGGGGCGCGAATAGTATTACGCCTCTTTAGCAGCCTCGATCGCTGCCTCTTGCAGTATAGCAGCCAGTTCACTCTCCTCCTTCGTCGCTCCTTGGTCGTCTGAGACTTCCATCGGAGTGGTGTCGGGTGGAAGTGGTGCCGTTGGTAGCGGATCTGGAGTTGGTTCTCCAGGCTTCGCTATTTTTATATGCAGGGTGGAGAAGAGGTAGGCCATCCTTCCCTTCCTGCTGTTCAGTATCGCCTCTTCTTCCTGGTTGACGCCGAAAATGAGTAGCCTGCCAAGAGGCTCCTCTTTCACGGCATCATGGAAGATGCACCATCTTTGGACGTTGGCCCATGGGTTTTGTGCCGTCAGTCGCTTAATGACGATCTGGGATTCATCTGGTTTACCAGGTATCCACAGAGTCGCCTTAACAAGTTTCGGCAGTTGGTCTTGTTGCACCACTTTCAGTTCGGCCCCTTCCCATGGAGGTGGGAGGTTGTCGACCGTTCCTCTCAGCCAGTCTACGGGCTGTGGGACACTGTATTTTATTTTCTATTGTTTGCTGGAAGGTCTCCCAGTTGACGCGGCCGTTATAATTATTTTATGATATGTGGCAATTATGTAAAGCAGACCAGGATTGGTAGGTGATCTGAATCTAACTCGGTCAGAACTGTTTGTGTTATAGGAAGGCTACAATGTTTGTGTAATATGATGCTCAGGATGTCAGGTAGGTAATCACTGCGGTATGGGTAATGGGTGTGTGAGCCGGGTGCTGAAATTTGAATAGCATTGGCATTTGCGTAATTGTAAAGTCTGATTCCATTCTGATTGTTGACGCAGCATCCCCAAATAGTGTTTTTGCAATTAAGGTCACCTATAAGATATATAGGTTAATTGCTTACGAATAGTGCTTGGAGATCAGCTTCCAGTATCCTTTAATTTGGTTGTTTGTAGGCACTTACGATATTAATTATAAGTACTGTTATTTGTTAGTTTTAATTTTGCTGTTACCGTTTCAATACTTGCAAATGTTTGAATGGGAAGTGAATCTATTGTTAGAATTTTCTTTGCGACTATAGACAACCCCCCTGATGCAAAGGAGCTGTTATCATGCCTATAGATTTTATATCCAGGTATAGTGAATTTCTCCGTATTTACTAAATGCGTCTCACTAATGCATGCAATGTCAATATTATGGTTTACTAGGAATGTTATAAAACTTGTTCGTTTTGTTTTTATGCCCTCGGAGTTCCAACTGGCAATTGTAAGTTTTTTAATATTAGTCTGATTATTTGCAATTTATGAGCAGTGTTGGCAATAGCGATAATAGAGCGGATTTTATTTGTTCATGTGTGGTTTGAGAAGGTCTAATACAGTTTTAAGTATTAGCTTCACACAGTCCGTTGATTCCTCTTTTTGGCTTTCCTGCTTGTTTTGCTTGTTGTTATCAGTCGTCCCCCCTTGTGTGATATTTGTTAAAGTATTAAACCAGTTTTTCCTTACTCTGGATAATTGTGGGAAGTTCGTGTTATTGATTTCTAAAGCGTCATTGAGCCTTGTGATTGTTTTTATTGTTGCTAGGTTTTTGTGATATGGTTTGATAATACGTACAGCCTTTGTAGTTGGCGGGATGTCCGCCGTCGCAATTGACACACTGAGGTTTTTCTTGAGGCAAGAGGTTTTAGTGCAGGTTGAATAATGATGATTCCCTTTGCATTTGACACATCGCGGGGAGAGCTTAGTGTAATCCTTAGTGTGTCCGTACAGTTGGCACTTTGAACACTGCGGTATATCTGGCGACTTTCGTCTAGATTCTACAGTTACAATACAATAGTTTAGTTTATCTAGCGCAAAAATCTCGTCCTATTTGTCGTTTTTTGTTAGTTCGACTGTGCAAATTGGTATTGGCTATTTATTTTTGTTATATAGCCTAGCAACTTCTATTATAGGGAAATTTTTTGCTGTTAATTCCGTTGTGATTTCCTCTACGGTAGAGAGATTGCCACACTGCGAATCACCACAAAAAGGGCCTGCGCTTCAGGGTTACTGTATGTATGGTATTTGAGTTGATATAGATCGTAATACTTTGTTACGTTGAATGCTACTTACATTGATTCGTAAGAAATTACCTTTATATGCGGTGATGAATTCCTGCATGCTAATTGCCTGGATATCCTTTAAGACTTCTTGGTAATTATAACTTTCGTGTAAATATATAGGGGGAATGGTAGGTTTCTTCGAGGTTGATTGTTGTTCTACTTGATTTCCTGTTTGTTGTTCAGTTTCATTTGTTTGCATTTTGTCTTGAATGTCACAGCGACTGCCTTTATAAATTATTGATTGTGTATTAGATGTCAAAAAGTATTTATTTGATGTTATAAGTTGATAGGGTGAAAGAGGTATGTTTTATTCGGATCGTCAGCTGATGGGGAAATTTGGCTGATGCCGCGTTTATTGTTGTTATTAGACATGTTTTCTGAGGTTTTTTGGGCGTCAGGACAAGCCCCACTAATTTATTAGTTGGATATTTCACTATTAAGTTTATTTTAAATACGCTCCAGGATAAATTATAAATAGTAATTTTGGTGATAAGACATCTGCATTCACTGATAGCACTCGTATGGAACGTACCGATCACGACCAGCGACCAGTGCACGCGGCTTTTTTGCAAAACTTTATTTAAGAAATTATTAAGAACACTTGACGATGGTAATGCAAAGATATAACAGAGTAATCTAGAGGATGTCGGGCTGCTCTTGTATAAAGCTAAAGATGGAATTTTATCAGACAAGGAAAATTTCCTGCCCTTCTTTTTTCCAACTGCAGCGTTAACTTAATTGGCTATTTTTCAAAATGCTGTAGGGATTGAATATTTCATTGCCATCACCAGTTTTCTTCAACGACTAAATACCTTCCCATTTAGTGCTCGTGCAGTACACTGCAATTTACTTGCCTTCCTATGAAAAGCTTTCGGCTGGGACATTAGTTCCTCCTGTCGCGAAACGCCCACCTACTGCCGTAATTGTTATAAAAACAGAAATAACTAGTTTTGTAAATTAACTAAGATCTACAAGTATTTACGTTTTTTCATGACAGCACCGTTCTTCGATAGCTTCTTAACTGCCTAGTATTACCACTTCCAGCTTACTCAGAACGCGACATGCATTAGGGATGGACTTTATATATCCTTCCAAGATGGATATGGTACATCCATTCAACATGGTCCTGGTATATAAATTGTGGACGATGCAATAAATTCCACGAGATAACACAACCAGAAGCACAAAAAGGTAAAAACTTAACATATCATTCTTTCAAAAAAATCGTAGAAGATTTTAAATTTAAACCGTAAATTACAACTTAAACGGAAACCAAACTTCGTTGGTAGCTTTTCTTACCAATATCTACCAAGCGGGAATTACCGCGAATCAGAATTTGTAATTGTTACGGGATTGCTGTTGCAACTGTTCATATTGCATATTGTGCCACCTTTAGTGATTTATTTCAACTGTTTGTTGCCGATTCTTCAAGATATCTGTATCATTATCTTAACTTACAGCGCCATCTTTTGAACAGCAACACTTTTAAAATTAGTGTTTAGTGTATATTCAATTTATTCTACCCTGAAGTACTCTTATCGGCAAACACAAGACTGCGTCACAGTATACTGATTCATATGAATCAGTATACTGTGACTGCGTCGCAAAATACAATTACCTGTAGCAGCAAAAGTTGAAAGGGATTTAATCTAAGAGTAGCTATTTGTAAACGTGAAGTCCTGTGATGCTTCAATATAATCTCCAATCAATAGATGGCGTTGCCCAATACATATAAAGTTTGATCCAGAATTTTCGAACATTTCGCGTTGAACTGCTATTATAATAACCCTAATAATAACAAATAGAGAAAATATAATTCAATGTCAACTTACCTAGTTTTTGTAGACCAAATCTATCCTTCTGTCCTTCAATGCAGCAAAATTATTTAGTATGTCTTCGTAAAATGTTTGATTTTTTATTAATAATTCTAATAAGAGTTCTTTTTGAATTGAAATATTTGCCAAAGAAGAAAGCCTAGCTTGAGATAGTGCATTTCTTAAGTACGTTTTTGTTCGCTTAAGGCAAGAAACACTTCTTTCCGCTGCTGCACTTGTCGACGGAATGAGGTAAAACAATTTGTAGGCTTCGTAAAAAATGTCTGCTCTCATTGAGATTTTCCAGTAATTATTGGGTCTGTAGCAGTGGCGGCTCGTGAGTTAAGAAAGAGGGTGGGCACAAGAAAAAACTTACCTATTTTTTGTACATAAAATCCATTCTCCTATTTTTCATGCTGGAAAAGACGTCTATGACTTTGTTGTCAAAGTCCAGGATAGACTGGACGAACTTCTTTTCTATTGATAGGACCGCCAATGCGTTCAGTCGATCTTTTTGCACACAATTAACTTCCATCATTGAAAAAAAGTCACTTTCGGCTTTGAATTCAAACGCGCGATTGCGCGAGAACAGCGCTACAAAGTGCAAATTCAAACGTTGACTGCAAACGAGAACAATGTGCTCGGTGCCCCATTCGCCTGGTATCGCGTATAGCGAAGATAACCGATAGGCAACCGAATCTTGCTCTACATAGGTACAAATCAGAGCGTTCCCCGGAACATAGTTTTGAGAGTGTTAGCCGCGCTTGTGGTGCGGAAGGAAAATTTGATACCATCGTTAAAATAATTAAATTAAAATAATGCACTGAATTACATGCGAATTTCTTTCTGTGTTTATCATGATGGTTGGGTGGGCACGTGCCCTTGTGCCCTTTAGTACAAGCCGCCACTGGTCTGTAGATTCCAGTAACATTCATCCGCATAAAGAAGATTTCATTCGTTTTTAAGACGCTTACTTTTTGTAAATATTTTGCCATAAAATTGACCTAAACTTTCAAATGCTTTAGGCGAAAAACACGAATCATATTGTTCCAGTTTCCGATTTCGTAGTATCAGCCAACGACATGAATTGTAACTTATCGCAGTCTTGAAACCTTATTTCCATTTCCATTACAATGTGATCCAGTACTTCATAAAACAAAATTCTATATTTTCTTCTAATGCCATTATTTGTAAGGCTCGCTTAGGACGCTTAGAAATATCTATTAGTGTTATTTCTATTTCCTTTGTCTTTTCAAAGAGTGTATCAAAGAAATCGTCAGTCCTTTTCCTATTTAGTAGTTCAATAGATTTATTTATTTATGTAACACAAAAATTCATATCCAATGATTTCTTTTGGAGAACATCAAGTAATATGTCAGTGAGAAAGAAAATATTATTAAATACTACAGCTAAAAATGTGAATTCAAAATTATTGAAATCGTTTAAAACCCGACGGTCAAACCCTAACATGAAGTTCAGCGGCTGATTGCAACTGAGCTCTTCACTTGCGCAATTCACCGTGAACCAATTGTAGATATTGACGTAGGCGTTACCATGGCAACGGAGGTATAAGTGCAGAGCTAAAATATGTTTGGGGCCGACTCTTCACTACAATTGAACGAATGTTGTAGGTAAGATTTTTTATGGTCACTGTGTTCATGCTCGACGGACTGCATTTAAAATTTAAATTGTAAATACCGAGGGACCAGAACAAATGTAATGTTTTCACTAAGCTTATTGTATCTACGAGTATGTATGCCATAAATAAACGACTCCTAATAGGTGTAATGCCGATAAATAATTTGTTATGTAATTTAGATAAATAATCGCAAATGAATGAACATTTTAGGTGAAGAGGCACTTCACCTACTTCACTTGGCGAGCCGCCACTGAGTTTTAAGTAAGATCGCGGGAAAGAAAGCACAACGACGAATAAGAGATAATGTGCGAGAAATGAAATAGCAAACAGCGTAAAGCGAATATATAAGAGGAAAAATCTGAGAACTTCTATTACTTTTACTTTTATTATCTTTTCCACATTCTTCATTCTTTCATTTACCTACTACTAGGAAACTATCATAAAACGCACGTAGCATTGGAAGCAAAAATTTCCGTTCACTTAGACGAGTTGAAAATAATATTTAAAGAATGACAAGATGGGGAGAATGCGAAATGGTTAAAAAAATGTAAAAAAAATTAAATGTAGACAGAGAATGAAGTCCGAAATATACAGAAATATATTCCATACAACAGGAAAACTGCAACAAATAGAATAATGGGTATCTCTAGCTTACTAATTATTTTTACGAGTTCGATATGGTACCGAATAATAAAATGGAGTGTTATACAGAAAAAGAGGAACATGAGAACAAATCAACCCTGTAGCAAAGGGAGGAGAAGCAAATAGAATAAATCAAATAGCGAACGTTACTAAATAAAGATGTAAAGTGCGGATAACTTACGAAAGATGTCGTATTCCTTTAAATTTTTTTCTAAGGTTTTGTTTTTTTATCTGCATGTGTGCTTTAGTAAATCCTTGTCTTATAGTATTAGTTTCGGTTTTGATAAACATTACGCAGAAATATAGAGTTAAACATTTTTTATTAATAAAATCAAAAATACAACAACGTTTAATATTTCTTTTACTAAAACTATTCTTCTTTTGATTTATTCCCACTTTTCTTTGATCCTCGTCTAAATACAACTTTCCACAATTTCCTAATAATGAGATAAGTTCCCAGAACAAATATTAAAATGATTCCACTAAGCAACGCAAACACATCCAGAAGATAGTATTGATACCAAGTCAACTTAAGCGCACTAGTTTTCAAATGATGAGCGCCTTTGTGTCGCAGAACATATTCTACCCAAAATACTGCACTGTGCTTTGGTTTTATTGGCTGATCCCTGAATATATGTGAAAGTTCTTTCGCTTTCTGCAAATACCTATCAAGAAAATATTAATTAGTAATTAAAATTATCTGTTTTTAAATCGTTTGCACCTTGGGTTGTTCAGCACTTCATTTATAGCTTCTGTGAGGACCTTTTCGCTCAAATCTTTGTACGGAACTTCTACAGCAAACCTTTTGTCGATGCAGATTGCAATATTATTTGATTGGTCGGCAAACAACGGTATACCCACTACTGGAACGCCATGGTATACCGCTTCAGTGGTACTTAATAAACCTCCATGGGTTACAAAAATTTTCAGATTAGGGTGGGCTACAATGGAAAGTCTTTATAAACCTTTAAACTCAAAATTGTTAACCTACCTAGAATATCTGTTTGAGGCAACCACTTGCCTACTTTGACATTGGAAGGCAATTTCGGCAAGGCATCGGACTCAAATTTCCATAGAACCTTAACTGGCAGCTTAGCGAAAGTATTAATAATAGCTTCCATTTTTGTTTTAGGCAGGTCGGCTGATTTTACATTCGATCCCAAACTGAAATATAAAACACCCTCTTTGGCACCGTCCATGAACTCTTTCAACTCTCCCGTTAACTGCTTAGGTTCCTCTAAATGAAATCCACCAACCTGAATCAAACTGGGCACATAGGGCCTCGGACTTTCTATGCTAAGGTGAGAATTCAAGAGAACCAAAGAAATGTTTTTCTCCAGCTGTTCAAGAGGAGGAGCATTTGGAAAATAGTCATAGTGGATTTGCTCTTGAAGAGGGTCGCCGATCAACCGCGTGGATATGGCAAAACCAAAATTAATAAGAGTATTTAAAAGTCGTTGAAAAAAAGACATTTCGCTAGAAAACCCTGACATCAAATTGGGAACGTAGGAGGAAGGATTACTGTTTGCAGTAATTTTGTTTGTAAAAATTGATGAACCACCTCCGCTGAAAGCTATAACGGGTGCTTGAAAATGATGGGCTATTCCCAAATAAGCCGTGTTGAAAAACCAGTTCTGTATTACTAAATCAAATTTTCTGCCGGGTTTTAAGAGGACTTCAACGGTTTGGTTTAACACCATTCGGTTAAGTACGCCAACTGTTTCCATGTGTTTCCCGACTTGAGCAGATTTTTCCCAAAATGACGTGTCTTCGTTTAATGACTTCATCATATTATTCATGATGTTTTCTAAAGTTGAAAGACAATATGCAATATTCATGATGTACAGTGTATGGTAGACTTATAATTACCATCCTTAAATTCCAACATGCCCTTTAGTTCAATATCTTCATAATTTTTTACCGAGGTTTTTAATGGAAATGGGCTGACCATAGTTACTTGATGACCTTGTTCGGCGAGAGCCTTCAGGAGAGCACTTCCTAAGATGTGGTGGCTCTTGCTGGGAAAATCGAAAATTCCAAGAATTCTGGCACTTTCAACATTTAGTTTAGATGCACATAGCACTAGGAAGAGGAGTTTCAGAAACATCTTTCTATTGTCGACTAGACGGTTATTTACTAAACGTAGTACTGGTTGTATGTGCTTATAGCTAACACTTATTAGGGTATTTATAAACCTGCGGGGAAAAATGTTATCACTATCTGCAATAACATTATCGCAGATTTAAATACTGATGAAACTTTAATAAGTGCCGAGAACACAAGTTATCATTACTTGAACATTAATCCGAATGACTAAGCTATTTCAAGGTCTTTAAAAGTGGCTTGTGTGCAATTATGTAAATTGTAGCTATTACGTCACGTATAAGCAATCAGATAACCTAAGCAGCATTTTTCATTCAGTAGTTATCTCTGTGTACGTATAGGCAACCAAAAATGTGGATAGGAAATTTCCAATAACAAGTTTCCGTTTACAGAATACAATTACAATACAACAAATAATAATAAATGAGAAGCTGTTACAAAGGCTAACATTTTCAAAGAGGTTACACAGGAGGACTAAATCGTTACGCTAATTAACTATTTATAAGCCCCATATATCATCTTCTGATTGTTGTATAATAAAAGCGAAAATTAATGAGAAAAGATATAGGGAGTTAGATTTAGGGAAACTAGTCATGTATAATGTCGTTTGTAATTTCGAGATAGAAAGGACAGTCTTATGCTGACAAAATTGTAATACAGATATTTTCAAGTCGATTAAGTCGTAGTAAATATGTTTATTTATTTAATAAAGTTAAAATTTTTAGGTTAACCTTCAGATGGCCATGACGTTTATCTTTTTGCTGTATTTTTAAAGGAATTTTTCGCCTTCCCACAGATTGTTGAAAATGTATTCATTTTCAAAATCCACACACTTATTAGAAAAAATTAACCGAAAAAAATGCGATAAATATCGGTTTATTTTACAAGAACTGGGAACCATCTGAATATATATTTAGTTTCTTTTTGCAGTTGCACTTTTATGCATTTGTTGTATCTAAAAATATAATAAAATAGCAGTAATATACCGCTCTATTGTATTGTAGGTTGTAGCCAGTATGTACTTTCAATTACTATTGTATGATTCTTGTACTTGTTGTTTAAGATTTTATTGGTTCTAATACATGTTTCGTTTAAAATTATATAATAAGTTTTACTTGACGTTACTCAATGAATATTAATAACTTATGGGGTCACTTGGTTACCTCAGCGAATGTAAATGTAGTTAAATTTAATTTAATATTAATTTTCTAACACTATCCAGTTCAAAAATAGTTGTGGTATGTGGTGGCTAAAATTATCAGGTTCTAATTATTTGAGATACAACAATTACAATTACTTTATTTTCTTAATAATAACAGCCTTTAAGCGTATAGCCTTGTATCGGGGTTAGACTTTGCCAGCTATTGAAACTCTAGGGTTTCTTTAGTTTCTTCTTATGTGTTGAATTTACAAGCAAGTAAATATTCCGAACTATTAAATAAGCTACTCCTATCATTAAACCAGCGATTGCTACACAAAATACAATCACATCTAGCAGCAAAAGTTGAATTCGGTTTAATTTAAGGGCAGCTGTTTGTAAATGTGGCGCCCCGCGATGCCTCAGTACATACTCCACCCAATAGATGGCGGTGTCGAGTGCGCTTAGAGGTTGATCTCTAAGAATCTTCGAACGGCTTTTCGCGTTCTGGCGGTACCTGAATTATTCACACATATAAATGAAAGTTTTAGGAGTACTTTAACGCTACTCACTTAGGATTGCTCAAAATTTCGTTTATGGCGTTGCTAAGAGTTTCTCGAGTTAGGTCCCTAAAATCGACTTTGACGCCATAGCCTTTGTTGACGCTGGTAGCGATGTTGTATTCCTGGTCAGAAAAGAATGGTATGCCTATTATTGGCACCCCATAGTGGACTGCTTCAATTGTGCTCAAGCGACCCCCATGTGTGACAAAGGCTTTGATATTGGGATGAGCTGAAAGAGGAGTTTATTGGATATTTCCCTATATGAATTATTCCTTTGACAATTTGATGGAATATTAGAGTTCAAGCAGCATTCTCATTTTGCAATATAAAAGAAGTAAGAACTTCTTGTTATCAAGCCTGTTAAGGGCTCTTTTAAATCTGATTCGAGCACTCGTTGCGAACTAAAATAAGTATTTCAAGTTAAATTGGACGACAAACTTCCTAGAACTGTCGTAAAATATTCTTTTATTCGCGTAGAGCACATCAATAATGCTATTAAAACATACCCAATACGTCTGTTTGCGGCAGCCATTCATTAGCCATAACATTCACAGGCAAATCGTGGAAGTGTTCCTCAAATTTCCATAAAACCTTCACGTTCAAATTCCCAAACGTTTTTACAATTGCTTCCAGTTTTTCTTCAGGTAAGTGAGAGCTCTTTACGTTGGTACCCAGGCTGAAAAAAATAAATCCTTCTGTGGCCTCATCTAAAAACTTCTTTAGACCACCAGTAAGCACCTTCGCTTCTTCCACATGAAAGCCCCCAATCGGTATCATGTTGGGCACATAAGGATTTGCACTTTCAATACCAAAATGGGAATTTAGTAGGACCAAGGAAACATTATCAATGATTTGTTGCAAAGGAGGCGCGTTCGGAAAATATTTCTGTAGGAGCTGTTGCTGAACACCTTCGTTCACATAAAGGTCCACCAATTCAAAAATGGCACTCCAGAACGCGTTGTTTAATCTCTGGAAGAAGGACATGTCGTCTGGATACGTGGAAAACAAGTTGGGGGTGTAGGAATAAGGGGCTGGGTTTCGGGTGATTTTGTTTGTAAGATGAGAAGCACCTATGGTGCTAAAAACCACTGCTGGTGCTTTAAAATGGTGCGCAATTGCTAGAAGGGCTTCATTCATGGACCAGTTCAGTATAACCAAATCGAACTGCTGGTTCGACGAGAGGAGGCTCTTAACGTTTGGATGGTTCAGAAATAATTCGGCAACGTCCTTGACATTTTTTAAACTGAATGTCATTTTATCGTATGTAGACATGTCGTGAGCTGTTGTGAACTTAGGTACAATGTTTTCTAAAAAGAAATAATACAGAAGTTGTAAATTACAATATCGATATTACGCGCTCTTAATATAAATAAAAAATAGAAACCGACCAACGCTAGAGACGTATCCTGAAAATACATTCTGGTGGTCATGATACATAAACACGAAAAAAGATTCTGAAGTTAATTTGATCAATAGCCCAAATTAACATCTACAGGCTGACATATGGGAAACGAACGTTTTTAGAATGGCTAATATACAGATGTAAGTGGTGGTAGCGAGATACGGTTGGGGACATTCGCTTCGAGTTTTAATATCGGTCGGAATGGCGCAATTCCAAGCCTCAATAATCAGGCGATGGGTTGAAGGTTTCAGATTAAGAGGAACCATTACAAAGAAAAAACCGCCAGGCCTTAGAAGAAGTGGGAGGACACCAAGAAACATTGCCAGAGTGACAGAGGCAATCATGAGGAGCCCCAGTTGATCGGCACGGCAATATGCACCCGAGTTACAGAATATAATCCGTAAATCTGAGAGAAAAATTTAACGTTTTCATTTCAAATTCCATCCATACAAAATGCAGGTGGTTCAGCAGCTCCATGTAAGGGACTACCCACAACGACGGGACTTTGCTGTGCGTATGCAAGTGGTGTTTAAAGAAGACCCAAATGCAGTAGTGATAATGAGCGATGAAGCTCATTTTCACTTAAATGGTTCGGTAAATAAACAAAACTTTCGCTACTGGGCCCATGAAAATCCTCGCAACACCCATGAAAAAGCTCTCTGCTCTGAGCGTGTGACAGTTTGGTGTGTAGTTGCCCTTTTTGGTGTAATCGGACCGTATTTTTTTGAGGAGAACGACGTTACGGTGACGGTGAACTCGAATCGTTAGTTCACATGTTGAGTACGTTTTTTCGACCAGAACTTCAAAGACGACGAATAAACATAAGAAATGTTTATTTTCAACAATATAGTGCAACGCATCGATGGCAGTTGTACGGAACATGTTCCCTGAACGCCCCATTTGGCGTTTCGGCGACGTGCCCTGGCCTCCAAGATCACCGGACTTGTCATCCTGTGATTTTTTCCTGTGGGGATACTTAAAACAACGTGTTTATGTTCACAAACCCCTTAATTTAATGGAGTTGAAAGATGCCATTACAGAAGAGGTGCATTTGATCGAACGCGTGCTGTTAGCCGAAGTTATGGATAATTTCCGGCACAGCCTTGAAGTGTGCATTCAAGAGGATGGCCGCCACCTGAATGACATAATTTTTCACACCTAACTATCTTAAATCAAATAGTAGATGTAGATCTTTCGTTTTGTAAAATAAAATATGTTTTTCATCAAAATCAACAAGTATACCTACTTTCATTTGAAAAACGTCCGTTTCCCATATGTCCCTGGACAACGTTCTGGAATTTTAACTGGAATAAATTCTGTAATTATGTACTGATATACAATATTTCTGTAAACATTCCTAAAACACCCCTAACTGTTTTCGAAGATTAATCCCATTCCTGCCATTTTGTAACATTTGAGATTTGCCTCATTTCACGCCTGATACGTCGCTTCAGATTTTCAATGTTATCCGGCACTAGGCATGAAATCAGGTAAATCTCACCG
The DNA here is from genome assembly GCA_014611495.1 of Limonius californicus. Lineage (NCBI taxonomy): Eukaryota > Metazoa > Arthropoda > Insecta > Coleoptera > Elateridae > Limonius > Limonius californicus. Next base: position 10,767 of record JABXWE010004424.1, on the reverse strand, counting down.
GATGCTACAAAATGGGTTTAATCATCGATTGGCCTTTTGCTAAGAAAGACATGGTATTTTTGTATACACGTCTTGAACACCTTTTACATTTAAAAGAGGTTAACTTACGTTTTATTTGTTTTTTAATAAGCTAGCCTCATAAAATAATTAGAAAACAAAACATTCGTTGTATTCTTCATAAAAAGAGTTTTCAAACGATGTATGTGGCATACCTTTACGGTCTTACATTTGTCAAAAAAAAACTTAGAGTGGTTCAGTCCTCCGGGTGAACATAAACATGACCGCAAAAATGTAGCCAGTGAATAACCAACTTTGACGAGTTTTTCTATTTTTTAAATTTCTGGATCCCCCAACACATTCTACAAATTTGACCAGATGGTGTAAGAATACCCTGTATATGAAGAATAACACACACCCCCCCCCCCTTCTATAATAATCTTTCCATCCCCAAAAAAGTAAAATGATTTCTCTGTCACTTTTTGTAAAACTAATGAGGTAAAAAAAGTCCAATATTGGTATTATTAAAATGATTTGAATGTTTTCTTCCTGAAAGATGTAGTGCCAAAATGCTTACATTATAAGAATATTTTTAAATATACAGGGTGATTGCCTACAGCGGAGAATTTTCAAGGTATTATTTTTTAAACAGAACACATTTTTGAATTCAGCGTAAAATTATTTTTCCAACGATCTCTCGGTTTTTAATTTTGGATGAGGTGTTGCCCAGCACATTTGGCACTAACAACGCGACAATTCTTGAATCAAGAATTCGGGAACAAGTGTATAGGTCGCAGCGGAGTCCATCAATTGGTCACCTAGATTGCCAGACTTGAAAAAATGGATTTTCGCGTATGGGGACGTATGAAAGATATTATCTACCAGATCCCTGCAACTGCTACAGAAAATATGAGGCAATGCCTAATAAGATGCTTTTGGAACAGTTTCCGTCGAGTTGTTGGGAGCAGTAAATATGTCGCTTTTGAAATGACTGAAGATGTGTGTTGAACAGAACGGGGGTTACATTGAGCATTTGTTATAAATAAATACTTGGGTTGCTATAAAATCTTTTTGCTGTCTATGATATTAATAATAAATATTGTTACTTTGTGTCAAATCATGACTGTTACATTAGATAGAAATACAAAGCTTAGTAATTCAACGCTTTATAATGAAAAAGTAGAAATATCTCTGAAAATATCTATTTTAGGTATAGTATAATATTCATAGAAAATTAAGGTGTCAATTAACAACCAATAATATACACAGCGTTATATTGGAAAAAATTTGGAAAATGCTGTTTGAAATAAATTACATTTTGGTTAATGTATAAAACACTAGTACATCACTTGGCTACATATCTGCGAAATATTTATTCTTAATTAATGTTAATACTCACGTACCGAATTAATTCGTTAAACCTTGTGCCAACCAAAATGTTCACATTTTGTAGGTAAACTCGTTAACGCCTCATCCAAAATCAAAAACCAGGAGATCGTTGAAAAGATAATTTTACCCGGATTTCAAAATTTAAAATATAAAAGGTGTTCTATTTAAAAAGTGATACCTTGAGGATGTTACGCTGTAGGGAGTCACTCTGTATATTTAAAAATAGTTTTATAATGCGCACATTTGGTCACTACATCTGTTAAAAAACAAAAAATTCCAAATCATTTTAATAATACCAATATTGAGCTTTGACGCACTAATGCGCAACCCTGTATATAGATAATCTAGATATGATCCTAGAATCTAGATCGCATGGGGAAATTGAAGTACAAACCACAGCAAATCAATGCACTCATTATATTTAATTTTTACACTATAAGTTGTTTAAACCTCGCTGAAGTGCTACTATTTCTGGAATACCTGTAATGATTTTTCTCATATTTTTTGTAGCCGATAACAAAATTTTTGTTGCTATCAGCATTCGACTAAACTATCAGTAATGTAATGATAAAACACACACTATTGGTAACCTTTTAATAATTATGTTCCTTGTTATCTTGTTTACAATATCCTTCTGATATAAAGTACCTAGCAATGACTGGCGATTATCCTTAAAACGAGATGTTTACCGTTTTCTGGCTCTGAATTGATCCCATGCTGACACGCAATTTATTGCTAATGATATCAAGCTGTTCGATACTTAATACCTTATATCCGCTATCCTTTTACACGCAGTTTTTATTCCCTTACTTTCTTTGTACTCCAACATCCCCGTGATTTCTATGTCCGTGTAATTTTCCACCTGAGTTTCGAACGGAAATGGACTGACCATTGTAATGCGATGACCTTTCCTAGCAAGCGCTTTCAGAAGTGCACTCCCTAATATATGGTGGCTTTTACATGGAAAATGGAATATTGCTAGGATTGCTGCACTGTTTGCGCCGTAAGTTAGGCAGAAAAAAGTTAATATTGATATGACGCGCATTATTACGCTTGGATTTACTTCTTCACTTGATTAAGCTTCTTATCAGATTTGATACTAGAAATGCACTACGATAGATTTGATTTAGTTTACCACAATTAAATATTAACTTGCAACTGGTAGTGATGAACTACGGCCATGTGCTCTCACACGTATTAGTGATAACTCCGTCTCGAATGATCTCTCGTTCCTACTCGTTAGTCAAGGTCAGCCTACATTTCTATGACACGTAAGACTGTTAACATTTGTATTGCAAAGCGTGCTTCAGAACTAAGCCGTAGCATACAAAATGTTTAACTATGCAGGCTGGGAGAACACGGGAAATGATTCATAAAATCAATCATCCCCCAGTCGTATAAAGTATAATTGCTGCACTTGCCTGGGGGATTACTTAAACCGTAGGCACATGAACAATTTATATATAAAATAATTCCATATATATGTACAGGCTGTTTAAATAATTCGTTCAGATATTTTACCCACTTATAGATGTCATCGATACAAACAAAAAAGTCGCAATGAACATGGGTTCGAAAATCAACCGTTCTCGAGATACAGCCAAATGCATTTCATGTATGGTAAGGCCAATGGTAATTTTTACGAGGTACGTCGCTTGTTCCGAACCGGGCACTTCCGTGTTTCGGCAAAGTCACATTTGCCATTTTCAGGTCTTTTCGGATAACTTTCTGCTGGTGTTTCTTGTAATACGACAATCATATTACAAGAAGCACCAGCGGTTTTAAGTGCAACCCTTATGGTGCGGGCACCGTTGAAGTTAAAGAAAATTCGTTTCAAGGGAATACCTATGAAGCAAATGTACTACAGTAAAAATCAGGGAGTGAAAGTTATGGACCATCGGCTGCAGGTGGGGCTAAACAGGGTTCCTGCGCGATAAATTTTATATTCGACCAATCGCAATTAACCATATGTGTATGTTCCTTGCCTAGGGATTTTCGCTTCCACTATTTTAAATGTGCATCGAACATAATTTCCGTGATGGTGTGTGGTGTTTGTGTTTAAAAGTTTGATAAAAGATAAGTATCATCTAATATTAATATTACGCTTGTTTAAATTTTTCTTATTTGCAGGATATCGTCATCTTTTTGCAGCATATTGGAAAATGGAGGATGTAAATATTTCACTGAATTTATAACCTTTTCCTTTTTTAGCAAAATGTTTTGATCTTTCGTTTCTGATTAATTGAAATTTATCTTCGTTGGTCGTAGGAGGTATGATTGCAAATATCCAGGTTGCAGCAACTGGTTTTTCTACCATGTTTGACCAATCCTCCAACTTCAACTACGCAATGCACTTGCTCTGGCGTAGATTCCTTGTTCATTTACAAAATGAAGTAATAAGCAACTCTAATCAGTAAAGAGGGTATGATATGCACCACGAAATTGAAAATATATGCAGAGATTTTTTGGAAAATATTCATACATTATCCATATATGCAGCAAAATATGCAAAAATAACAAGAATAATTAATAAAAGTTGTAAACTTACGTATAATAATTTTTATTGGACAAAATCAACAAATACATACACTAATTAACTTACTCATATTATACAGGGTGTTTATTAAACATCCGGCAGAAATTCAAGGGGTTATTCCCTGGACTATTCTAAGAATATTTTGGTCTTGGATGAGTTTTGAAAAGCCGCTTTGTTTCGAAGATACAGGACGAGAAAAATTTTCGGCAAAACCAATTTTGATATTTTTCAAATTATTAATGTAACTGAACTAAAATCATGGAGTACTATACTGGGCTTATCGAGTATACAACATTTTTAAAAACGCGTTGTTATTTTTTAACAACATTCCGATCACTAAAAACGGCTGTTTTATCCACTAACAGCTGGCAAGTGCAGACATTGAAAAGAAAATCAGTTTATACGTGGAATTCGTTTGAATATTCTCATTTTGTATGTGTCGAATTTGTTGAGACTGATTGACGTTTGGCTGTTTGACGTGTATTTTCTGTCTTTAATACTTAAAATTTTGTTAGTGAAGTCCTCTATCATGAATCGCTATACGAACGCCGAGATGACTGACATGCATTTCATTTATGGACTTGCTGATGGCAATTCATTACAAGCTAGGCGGTTGTACATTGAACGATTTCCAGACTGTAATGTTCCTGATACAAAAACCTTCCAAAGTATCCATCAACGTCTTCATGAAACAGGCACATTGAAACGAAGTGCTTTTGTACACATTGGTTCAAATCCTTCAACTACTGAAGCTGATTCTTTTTACCGATGAAGTGAATTTCTCAAGAAATGCAATAAGGAATTTTCACAACAACCATGTGTGGGTTGAAGAAAATGAGGTACTTGAAGATCGTTTTCAACATCAGTTCTCGTTGAACGTTTGGGTTGGAATTGTGGGTGACTGGCTAATCGGACCGGTATTTCTACCAGGAAGACTTACCAGCGAGGTGTATCGCAACTTTTTGGAACAGACTCTACCTGAGTTTCTGGAGGATGTATCATTGGCAACAAGAAATGCAATGTGGTTTATGCACGATGGTGCACCAGCGCATTTTAGTGTGGTTGCTCGTGATTGTTAAAAGTAACATATGCAGATCGCTGGATTGGTCGCGGTGGATCTCACGTATGACCTGCTCGATCCCCAGACTTAAACCCCGTGGATTATTTCCTATGGGGCCATCTAAAGTCATTAGTTTATTCTACTCAAGTGGAAGATGTGGAAGATTTAAGAAATCGGATAATTGCTGGATGTAACGCAATAAGAAACGACCCTGATGTTTTTGAAAGAGTTCGGCAGTCAATGAGGAGAAGATTGGATTCTTGAATCATAGCTGGAGGTAGTAATTTTCAACAGTTCTTGTAGATCAAGTAACTTTACATGAATTTTTGGTAATAAATTGTTGTTATTGTCGAAAATCTTTCTCGCCCTATATCTTCGAAACAAAGCGGCTTTTAAAAAATCATCAAAGGACAAAATATTCTTAAAATTAGCCCAGCAAGTAACAACCCCTTGAATTTTTGTCGGATGTTTAATAAACACCCTGTATATAAAAACTAAGCCTAGAACTATTAGTCTAAGAACTATTTCTAAAATAATTTGAAGTTGTTCGAAATTTTCTAACAAGAAATTATGTCTTCTATCTGAAAATACTTGTTTATAAATAGAAAAGCTTCTTTCTACATCAAGAGAAGTACTGGGTGCATTTTTTAATTTAACACTGAATTCCAAATTGAAACTGAAGTTATTATCTCTTACCATTTCTCCTGTAAGAACTTGGTTAATTTGTTTTAAATTCAGAAACCCCTCATTTTTTTGTATGACAATATTAAATTTTTGATATATGAGATTACCTATTTCACCCCTAACTTTCTTCCACAATCTGTCAAATTCGTTTATTATTTCAATTGACTCTGGAAGAGACATCCCTTGAGTTCCTTATTTACGAATGGAGTTTGAAACGAAGCTATTGTTTAATTTAATAAAACAAAGACGCTTAATTCTGTCGATTTCACTAATTTTTTTCAATTATCTAAAGCGTCGCTGGAATCAGTTATTTCAACATTTACGTCTTTCATACCTTCAAAATTATCGTCGTAAAAAATGCTGCTTCTAACCATGTACCCTATCTTGTTTGTAATTATCGGTTCGGGAGGCAATGAAACATTTGGAAGTCGCTCCTAATAAAAATTGATTCTCAAGGGGGCGTTTAAAAATATTTTTTTTACGTTACTAATTATATCGTTAACAAGGGGAAATTGATTCTTAATACTTTTGGTTACATGATTTAAATCGTGAGCTAAGCAAGTTACATGAATTATGTTGTAAAAAATTTTTAATTTAGCGCTGGTCTTGTCGTTTGCGGGGCAGAGTCGGACAACATGAGTAAAATTTTTTCACAAGGTACACTTTCGGGTAAAACAAATTGACAAACCTTCCTGCACCAATCGGGCAATTGTTAAATTATTTGTATTTTGAAGTTGTTTGTAAGCTATTAAATATGTTTTGCTTAAAATGTCTTCATGAAGAATTCCTATTAATAAATGGGCAATGTAACGGCCACATTTGTCCGTACTTTCATCTACGATTATATAAGCAAACTTACTACCCACTAATTGTCTAATTTCAGACATTGTTTCCTTGTAACAAGAATTTACATAACTTTTTCGTAAAGTGCTTTCGTCGGGTACATCTTGTTCACAAAATTTTTGTAAGAACGATTTTAAATTAACATTATTTAATTTCGATAACGGTATATTAGATGAAATTAATGCCTTACATAACTCCTTATTAAATTCTTCTTGGTCCGATTTTTTGGAACTCGTCCCTGAACATTGAGTCATGGTTTGCTGAGAACAATTGCTTCGCTTCCGTTTTTCACATTTTACAATATGTGAAGGAGTTTTAGTGTGCTGATCTACCAAGAATTTTCTCTCAGAAGACATCTACAACGACAAATAATTAAATATTAATATAAGAAACAACGCAAATAAACACCACCTTCACTGTCGTGACTATTTTAGTTACGTACGTAATAATATGAAAAATAAATTTAATTTATATAAGAAAAATTACTTAACTTACCAGTTTGCTGCAAGCTCGACAAAATATTTTGTCGCCATCCATTACTAGTTTTGGATATGGTTTAATCCATGAAGCAATCTTGTCCGCTTTACTCATTGTATGTATATAATATGTATAATATTCGAAAGAGATCAACACTATCGGAGTATCGGACACGTGGTAACGACGAGAGAAGATTCTATTATAGGGTTACTCAGTGAGAGAAAATACTTTGCAAACTACAAACAAAATGTAGGTATGCATCCCACTCAATATCCATACCATCCTCCATTGATAAACAAGAAATAAGTAATAAAAGTAATAAAATGGATTAGGTCAGTACTTCAAACTTCAAACTCTCGGGAATTCCAGTCACAGGTCATTAGCTGTCCAGCTGTGAATTGTCGGTGATCTGTGTGCACTACTCGGAATTTCATAATCTTGTTTTGACCACTTGACGAAAATTTACAAACGAGTAATGAAAAAGGCCGAAATATGGAAGTTTATGCAATGTTTGCAAAAATATACAGCGAATGCCCAAATATGCAATATATGCAATCACTAATTAGCGTTAATTAACTCTTATCAGTGTAATTCGTCCATATAATTGACTGTATAGTTAAAGATATCCAAAAATTAAAATGTATGCGCCTTGTATATAATCCGCTCTCTACTAATCAAGATCAAGATTATTGTTTGAATGATATTGTTGAAGTTCCTTGCAACTACTTAAAATATGATTCCTTTTTAAATAAAAGTGACATGCTAACGTTGTGCAATGGCCCACCCGATCCCACCCTATCCTTGACTCCCTACCCACTTACTGGCATGGGGTGGGCCTGGCGTATCCAGGATCGGCCTTCGAGTCACCTCCATGTCAGATGATGACGATGATGATGATGATGACGAAGTGAAAGTGAAATTTTAGGCAAGAGTGGAACTTCAAAAAAAGAAAAATTATGTTTTGTGTATATAGAAATGTTTGTGCTAAAGTAAAATTAGCGATTGTTTGTAAAATGAAAGAGAAAACGTAAAAAGATTACAAGACTGTACAATGCTGGTATATTTCAATTTATGGATGAAAATTTAAATAAAGTGTCTAAAGAGGTCATTAATTCCCAATTAAAAAAGCTAGTAAAAAAAACCCTGTGCTTGTAGATGGTCTCAACAGGATAAAGCTTTTGTATTGTATGTGTTCAAAAGAAGTTCTCGATTGTATAGATACAACCACATTTTTTGTTACCCTCTATAAGAACTTTAGAAGCTGTTTTTGGCAAAATTTCTATTTGAAACCGGACTTAATCTCTCTATTGTGGAACACAGCAAGTAAAGAAAATGCATACGGCAGATTGTTAATGTGCGTTGCTTTTTAATAACATTTCCTTATGTAAGGGTTTTCATTATGAACATCAGAAACAATTAATCTGTGGTTATGAAGATTTAGGCTCTTTGGAAAGGTCAAACAAAGCAGCTAACCATGCTCTGATTTTTAACATTAGGGGAATTAGAAAACAGTGGAAACAAGTAGTTGCTTATTATTTCGAAACTAACACTATTGCAGCGCTCAACTTAAAACTCCTTATTAATTTACATATATAAACGTCTTTATATTTAACTGTATTATAGAAGGAGTTTGGTATAGTATACAAATATTTATTTGCTGTGCTGTTTATACTGTATAAGCGAATGTAATGATGCAGGTTAATATGTATTTGCTTTTCTATACGGGTATATGTATTTCGTGATTGTTATTTTGCAACTGAATTACATGTGATCAATATAGTACATTGTTTAAGTAATTCTTAGGTTTTTATTTCAAGGTGTGCCTAAACGTCTTCATTTTTATTAACCAAAAATTTGTTTATTGGATTATTTAAAACCCTTTTAAATTCTCTAATGAAAAGAAACAAATTTCTGTTTCATAAAAATGGCAGCTAGTGGTATGCATTCTAAAAATATTTCAACCTTTGAAATAAGCGCGGCAAATTTTTTAGTTCTGCTACCCGACCACCAGGCGGCGATACAACGTGCGTGATGCCGCTTTTTAACACGAACGTTCCATTTCTTTTCAAAAATATTTTGACGTGTTATCATTTTAATAAAATTGTACTCATTACACTGTAAAAACGATTTTTTTAAGTTTTATTAAAATATTCACCGTAAGGGAAGTAAGTTTAAAATAGCTTATTTAAATTTTTTATAAATGTTGATATGTGATTTGATGTTGTTGCCCAACCAACTACAAATTTAAATGCTCGGGCAGACATGAATTACCGGCAACCGGTCTAACAATGTAACACGTAAACTCGTGCCTCCTTTGGCTATTGCTAAATTCGCCCTTGATGCTACAGCTCAACAAAGAGTGACAGGTATATTTTTTATTTTGTTGAAGAAGTCGACTAAACTAAGCGCTTTATTAGAAGCGGTAACACATTAATCCACTAAAAAACTTTTTTTCGTAAATTATTTCCGTCTGAATAAAAACCGCCAAAATAAGTTCTTTCCTTAATCACAAACGTAAAGGGTAAAGTTATTCATTCCTGTTATGAATCCTTTTTTGTTCATCAATGTATAACGTTCATAGGCCCATTTTTTAGGAATAATCTGGGAATTTCTCGTAATCGCAGGTAAGTTTGTTGCATTTTGCCATGGATATCAAAATATAACGATGCGATAATGTGTTTTTAAATAACAGTTTCCATGAAAAATGTAACATTCTGTATGTTAAACATCGATAGCTTTCATAAAATATTTAAAAAATAAGAAACAATTGACTAAGGCCTGCATGACACCGTACAGAATTTTGTACAACATTTTGTTTAAAATTTTCTACAAAAATCTGCAAAACACGTATTACACGGAACAGAATTTTGTACAAAATTTTGTACTGTGAGCATGCGTAAATAGGTACAAATTACGTTGACATCAATGAGAAAACTGTCAAAATAATCATGTGACTATCGATAAAGTACAATTCTAACAAGATTTTATAATATTAGGTTAATGCATAAGTTCGTAGCGCTTTTATGTATTTATTTTACATGCTGCATACACAAGCTGCAGCAATAAAGAACGCGAGCGAGATAAGAGAAGGTGCGCTTATTAGTTTATAGTTTATATAATAATAAAATAATTGGTAAGTACGAGGTGAACTCGCTAATGCAATAGAAGAACTAATATTTATTTAGGTACACACGAGTCTACTGCTTTTAATCTTCAATAGATCCATGATCGCCTAATTTTGGAAAAATACGTTTTGCTTTAATTAGTAGTAGAAATACTGACACGTTCGTACGGGCAGCAAAAGCAAGCAATTCGTGGATGCAAATCAAATGATAAGCTAAATAATAATTGCAAAACAACTAAAACAACGGTAATGCGAATTTTAATCATTGTTCTACATTTCAGAAATAACGGTTTCAAGTAAAAGAAAATTTGTTTATCAGATTCATACGGTAAAATCTCTTAATTTTGACTAGTGAAATAATATTTACGAAAACAGAAAATAAACCAATAACTGTCAGTTTAAAAAAATATATGTTCGCTTTAAGTTTTTAGATAAACAGAGAGATGTAAGAGACAATTTTCAGACATCAAAAACAATATTGTTGGATATAAAAAGGTAATTCTACGAATCTCACATATAAAGTGACAATTATCAGATTGTAGACAGTGGTTATGATTTTTTACGCGATAATGGCCAGATATGTCCAGTGCAACACTTGATTGATTGATTGATTGATTTTACTGGGTGTGGGGGGGGGGGGGTATTACTGCCCTTAAC
>JABXWE010004423.1:0-10376 GCA_014611495.1 Limonius californicus | reverse complement strand
TAAATATTTATCCGACGAAGAGGTCGGTTTACTTCTGCTTTACAGCAAACAAAAACGGTACGGTAAAAATTCAGGATAGCGAGGCGCCGTGAAGGAAAAGGGACCGATATGTAACGATCCAACCGCCGGGTACGAGCGTCTGTCTGTTACTCTTTAAAAAACACAATTTGTAATTACAGCTGCCGATGGATGGAAAATTCGGACAACCGGAGGCCACAAAGTTCTAAACGGCACTGAACCAAAAGCAATAAGAAGCTGCACTCCCCTCCACAGATTGCATGACATGTAGGCACACTACGTCAGAAATACTAGAAGCTTCGGGAACGTTCTAGAAGAATACCGCGTGCAGCTGCACTGTTGCCAAGCAGCAAAACAAGCGAATTCCGAGAAATGCCTGTTTAGCGGCGCCGCCAGCGCGGCAAAAAGCATCGTACAAAGGGGACCTTGAACACAACTGAGACTCCCTTGTTCATAAATCACTCCAAGACGAAAAATACGAGCATGCCTAACAATGCTTAATTCTTTAAAGACGCAATGTAACCAATTCTTACGAAGCGACAAAAGAAATAATAAATTTATTCATATACAGTAGGGAATTCGAAAATAACATAACAAAGAATACATAAATTGGAATTTGATTAATAAATATTTATTTACTATAAGCACAGCCGTTATGTTTTAAAGTATTAGATCATATAACTGATCACTCACAATATACCAAAATCGTACGCGTTAATAGTAGGTATAATTACTATTTTAAACCACCAAAATCGTCTTTGAAATCAATTGAATTTATTATGCAGATCTTTAAGTTGGTCCCAGAAAAGTAGGCACAGCACAGTATGTGGCCCCAGCCTAAGGTAACTAGGCCCGAGTCCTTTGTAGAATCCCATAAATCCTTCAGTTTTCCATATTTTGCCGACACAATCCAAATAACTTTTGTAGAGTAGCCCCTTTCCACTGGCATCAACACCTGCGAATACAAAACAATTAGAAGCATATTCATCTAATTTAACTAATCGTTTACCTTGATTGTATAGCCTAGTTGAGATTAAATCGAACGGAGTCATGCACAAACTTATAACAATTCCTCCAGTAAAACTTGCTACGAACGTCGTTAACAAAGGAGAACTAGCAAATAAAGGATCTCTGTTCAACCAAGCTTTGCAATAATCAAAGGAGGTGAGTTGAGCTGAACATCCTACAAATAATCGTGGTACTGCAGATAGGCTGCCTCTAAACAGTCCCTTGAGCTGTCGAAGGAAACACAATTAGTTAATTTTCCAAATCGCAAAGGATGTCGGTAATTTACCCCTTGTTCCCCATAAATATTTCTAAAAGCCTGCAAGGTGCCCCCGTGATTGTGTTGATGTCCAAAGGCGATTTCTTTGGCTGCTTGAGCTTGAAGGTGAGTTTTTATTAAGAAAAATGGACTTCCTGCAAGTGCTCCGAAAACACCAGTTAGTCCTGAGATGAGGACAGTTTTGAAAAACACCATTTCACCGTTCTTGTCTTTTGTGAATCCTCTGTTGGACAACATTTGATAGGACCCTAAAATTGCAATCATATATTAATAGTGCAACTTTTAGAAAAAAAGATAAATGTATTTCCAGCGTACCTAATCTAGTTCCATTAAGAACCAACTGGAACCATTGAGCAGGAATAAGTCCAGCCTGAAGAGTTCGAATACCATCGTGTTTAGCTATGGTATAACTTGCATGGAAAATGTTTCTATAATGAACTGCATATTCTCCTCTTGCATTTAATTCACCTTGCAATTGCATTCTAATTTTCACTACTTCTAATGGATTAGTGAAAAATCCAGCACCTACGGCTGCTAGTCCGCCAATTGCGAAATCCATTCTGCGAAGAAACACATTTTTTATTAGGATGCATTAAACGACGGTTGGAATAAAATAGAAGTAAAATTTGAAAATAAAAATAAATATTATATCTATTTACTTTTTGGGATTAAAAGGTGCTTACCTATTCACTATTTCTAATCTTTTTTTTTTGTAATAATGAAGCAACAAGTAGAAAGTTAATACAAATGTGGGAATGAGCTTGGGTTTATATACAAATCGTTATCTATTTTTTGCTTTATCTTACAAGTGATGACCATTGTGTTGAAGAAGTTATCACTTTATCTTTGATATTTCAAGAACAATTTAAATACCCATGTTACACGTTTTTACCCATATATATTGACGCATTCTTGCGTGGTCTGTTTTTATATATGGAAACGGTAGAGTCTCTAAGGAAGTGTACCAGAAGATCGCCAAAAAATTACTGCACATTTGGCACGATCTTGCTGATAGTAGCCAAATTGGTTTTCATCATCTTGCAGAATCTATGTGGTAGATAGTTTATAAAACTGTTCAAAATATTAGCTACGTATCCGTTCCTTACAAACAGATTCTTAAAAATATATTTATCTCAATGGATTTCGGGAAACAGAAACATAATCTTCAGTACTAACCAGAACGATGAAACCACACTTCATCTGTATAAAATGTTCTGTCAAGTACTTTGTGGTCAAATCTTATTGGTTTTAAGTGTTATAATTATCGAAATATCTACATTTCACTAGTCTCTAACAAGTTTCATAGGATAAGTCTCTCATAAATATTTTTAAACATGTAGTTGGTTCGTTGTCCTTAAGTGCCTTACATGTTCAAAGATCTCTTCAGTATAAATTGTTTGTTTGCTACTTCTAGATTTGTTTGGTGCATATCCTGTGCTCTAAATAAATTTACAGCATTTCCGACAGCGAGTAAAAGGCATCTTCAAGAAAAACCATTTCAGGAAACTTCGACGAAGTTCATCCGTAGAAGGTTGTATTGCGTAATGTGACGCTTGTCGGGTGATAATATTATGACAACTTGGCTAAATGTTTTTCTTCTTTGAGTACTTTGTCTCTTATGTGACATAGTAACCTTCTCTGTTATACCTGCGCTGGCGTTTTAAAGTACCACAGACATAGAGGACCTACAGATTAACGGGCAACGGGAAGTGTAAACACTTCAATTGCAGAGGAGATTTACAGAATACCTCGCTGGTTTGCCATTGCCTTGCTAGCGAGAACGGTAGTGAAAAATCCGATGTTCCGGTCCGGGGAATTGAATCCCAGACGTAGAAGACTAACACGCTAACCCCCAACTGTGTCAGTTTCAATTAAAGCATTAGTTTTGTTTTATACAGTCAAGCTTTATCGAACATTTTGTTAATCGTACTATATAGCAAAATGAAACTGCATAGAAATACGTATGTTATATTTATAATTAATTATGAAATAAGCCAAACTTAAAACAATCAAATGATATTTGTTTTTGTATAATCATCCAAAAATGAGAACTAAAACATTTTTCTTTATTATAGCAGTCTATGTTTCTTGTCATGGACTAGAGCAAGTTATTCTTGCAAGTAAATCTTCTCCAGAGAAGAAGTGTTTGCACTCCCTGTGGTTTGGAGTCCATACAAATCTGGAGGTCTTTTCTATCTGCAGCACATTGACTGAAAAGAAAGGACTCGTTGGAGTGTTACGTTTGCCATCCAGAGCAAGTGTAAAGTAATAATAATTATGTAAAGTTGTGTTTGAAGAGAGTAAATGTGTTTAAATCCGGATATTACAATAATCATTACAAATATGTATATTTTATGAATGCAATCATTTTGAGAAGTAAACAGAATATTCTTTCGATCTGCAGGAACCGACAAGAACTTTTAAAACGACGTATACGTGTCACACTGAAGAAATTTGAAATGCTGAGGTTCATTCAAACTGTTTAAAGCAAAATAAGTTTTTGCAACAAATCTACAACTGGGAGGGTATTAAAATTTTTGTAATTCCCAATGCCTGTTGATTGATTATTAGCTTCAAGTACGCACAACACAACGTTGTTATTTATTCCACCACTTAGCTTCCTGTTCAACTGCACTTGTGTGCGCTTTTTCTACGTTAGTGGGTACGTTTACCACGCATACGAGTGCGAACGTGACAAACATGTATAGTACGCAAGTTCGACATCGTTCCAAAACCATCACTTTGCAAATGTTCAAAATAACAATTGAATTTTCTGTTCGTTTCAGAACATGTGATTACTGTAATCTTGGAAAGTTGGCGCGAATAGCAATAACAAAAAGCGGAACACTCAAAGAAAATTATTACGCTGATTTTTACAACAACGCTTTCAAGTGGGGGATTCCTTTTACGTATAACCATTTTTCATTTGACCTACAGAGGTGTTATATCGAGTGTGTCATTAATCTAACAATAAGAGTTTATTTGAAGTGATCTCCTACAACGCACGATCCATCAAAATGATTCCTCGTTCTCAAATACCCAGCCTGATCCTTCAAAACTTTCCATAAGAGCTTTCAAGATTGCAACGTTCTAAGCTTATCTAAAAATCTAATTCATTAGATTAATTGTTTTTCTATATTACAGTGGAGGCGCTTATCTAGTTTTTAATATACGAGGTATCCTGTATGAAGTCCATATAATAGCTGTTGCAGGTGTTACTATAAAAAAAGCTATTAATAATAAGCGCGAAAACGTTTAATTTAGTTAATGTACTATTATCATTACCTATTTATATAAATAATGCTTAATAAATTATCCTAAGTATGAAAAATTAGTTAAGAAGTACACTTAGACTTTTGTGATACTTCAAACTTCTTCGTCTTCAAGTGCTTTGTGTTTTACGAGACGTACCGATCTTCCCTTCTATACCTGTGTTGCGCGTTTTAAAGTAGCACAGACATAGAGGACCTACAGCTTAACGTGGTTTCCTAACCAGATAATATTTACTACATAGAATACCTCGCTGGTTTACCATTAGTTGAGAAAAAAGAAAGCTTTGTAACTGTTTGCTTTTTAAGGTCCGAGAGCACTTGTCGGAGGTGTTTCAAATTTAATGCAATTCCGTTTAATGAAGATGATGACTTCTAATCCGCTGATTTGTTTAAATTATATCATTAATATTTTTGTGTCCACTCATATGCTCTATAGTTGCTTATCTCACTAGTTGACACTTAATGTATTGTAGATGTGAACAAGATCAGCTTCTCTAAGGCATTGTTAACGTACTTTCTATTAAAATGTCAGCAGATATAAATGTATGTGGCTTGTATTACGGACAGTCAGTGGAGCAAATTATTAAAAAATGTACAGGTCTGAGACCTGCACTATTAATAATGAGGAAACATTTTATTGATATTAAACTTGTTTATGATGTTACCAAATACAGGGTTGCTGTTTTTCCCTTTTTTAAGTGATTTACGAACATTTAAAAATATTTTTAAATATACAAGATGACTCGCTACGGGGTAATACTTTCAAAGTATTATTTTTTAAATAGAACAGGCTGTATATTTTTAATTTTTGATTTCAACTGAAAATTATATTTCCAATCATGTCCTGAATTTAAATTTTGCGTAAGGCGTTCTCGAGTTTATCTAAAAAATGGAAAAATTTTAGTCGGCACAAGGTTTAACAACTTAATTCGGTGCGAGAGTATTGGTGATTGATGATTTGAAAGAGCGAGATCTAGGACGCGGTTTTCCAAGCATCTCTATGCACTTAGACCACATTTGACCCATTGTACACCCTAACTAAGAATTTTACCTATCTGGGGTAATTCCAACTCCAGTAGTGACCTACGGCTTTACTTCTTATCCGACAGAAGGTGCATTTTCAGATTTTTGCCCGCTTTCAAAATCTCGCCGACCTCAGCCAGGTTCGATCCCGCGTCCCCCGCATCTAAAGGCAGACGCGATAACCACTAGACCACCGAGGCCGGCGGTGCGAGAATATTACAATTAATTAAGAACGCATATTTTGCAGTTATGTAGCCAAGTGATGTACTAAAACGAAACAACCAGCAAATATTAAAACACCCTGTATATTATTATATACTTAAATGTGTACTTTAATTGTCCACAATTTTTATGAATATACCGAAAACCGATATTTTCAGAGATACATTTACTTTTTCATTACAAACCACTATTGAATGTTTTATTTCTATCTAACCTAGTAGACATGATTTTAACATACCGTCAGTGAGGATTGGGAAGTGGAAAGTACAACTATTACATTTTTCCAAAAACTATTGTTCACTGATGAGTCGACTTTCATCTCAAGTCGTATCCCAAACCGACATAATACTCATGATTAGGCTTAGGATAATTATGCACTAAGAGAACTTCAAAAAATGCATGCAAATATGCACCAAAACATCCAAAATATGAACTTAGATATGCACTAAAAATCAACTAACTCGAAAAAAACATTAACGTTATATCAATACAAATTTATTTTTGTATTAAAATGCGCAAAAATTGTTTAAATCCAAAATTATAGAATTAAAATTAATCAAAAAACACAAAATTACTAATTTAAAATTAATTTAATTATAAAAACAAATCACAATTGCACTTAACAACAACGTTGCGTAAAACATTTTCGAATGTAAATTTGCTCCTGCTGTCAAAGATAATATTTTTGTACTGTGAAGAGACTATCTGGACATCACACTACACTATTGGTAGAAATTCCTAATTTACAATCTCAATGATATTAATTAAATGTGCATTTATTGCATCAAGTGCTGTTTCATTTTGCAACACCCCGCTTATATTCTTCAGTTATTGATAGCCCGTATTTTTTGACAGCACTTTATTTATTAATTAATTAATGAAATCCTTTTTCTTGAGTTTAGTTAATCCCTTAACCATATCTTCTACTATTTCAATGCTGCCTGGTAAAGATAATCCCTTCGCGTCTAGTTTAGAGATTGCAGTTGAAATGCAAACCAAATTAGCTCGAATAAAAATCAAATCTTCTCGAACATTTCTTCAGAGTCGAATTAATTAATAATTTCAAAATTTTCAGCGTACTACACAGCCGCCTCGATCCAAGTTCTCCATTTTGTAATGATTGACGTGGGCGGAGTGGAACGTCCCCCGCAACTCTACCGAAACTTCCGCACACGACTTGGTGCTTTGAGAAAAATATTTTTTACAGATGATATCAGCCAGTGAACGTTTGAATAAAGACTGCACATATGTGGTACAGCATCACTACAAACCACTTGCACGTTTTCATATAAAATTCCGGACTGCCATAATAAGTTTAGAGAGTCGTTGAAAAAAGCAGCAATTGTTGAATGATTTACTTTGTCCAAGACTTTTAAAGTCAGCAAATATGATTAATGTTTTTCTTCATTAACCCCTAATATACCAAACACAAAAGTTGCTACGCATCTTTGTTCTGCATCGGTTGCTTCATCCAAAGACACCCAAATACTATGATCCTTTACCTTTTCTCTTAGTTTGTGTAATGTTGCTCCATATAACTCGGAAATATAATTTTTTATTAATGTTGATTCGTCTGGAATATTCTATTTCGTGTACTGTTCCAAAAAATTGCAAGAACTTCGTTCTTTAATTTAGCCCACGGAATATCAGTGCAAATAAAAGCCTTACAAATTTCTTTATTAAATTCTGAACGTTTGGGTCCAGGCCTTGGTAAAGCAGAAATTAACACTTGCCGTTGGTTATTCTCCCTTTTTCGATGTTTATTACTTGCCTGCTTTCCGGTTTAGAGATGCTACGTAACTTGCAACTTTTTGGTTGCCCCAACAGGAATTTCGCAGTATTTACAAAATAACAGACGCCCATCTGTTGTGAAATCATCATAGTCCCTCACAAACTTTAAAATAGCACTAATGTCCTTTTTTTCTTACGGTATCTTGAAGATGTTAACACACTATTGGAACTAGTAGGCAACTGATTGTTGATGAAATGATGAATTGTTAAACTTTCAACTTTCACAGGTTTTCCCGTTAACGCAACAGGGCCACTCAAACCCTCTTCCAATCCTCTTAGCATTTCCAAGTATTCTTGGTTTTCGCTTAACAACTAAGAAAGTATATACTTATTCAAAACACGGAATGAATGAGTTTAAAAGATTATTTAAAATTTTTGGAAATTCAGACTGCTTGACGAAGTGAATCTGTACTAGATAACAAAAAATTATATAAATATGCAATTTAAACAGACAATTGCTACAAATTATGCATTAATGCTCAAAACAATTAAAATATGCATTTATTACTAAAAATGTCTAAAATATGTATTTGCATATGCCAATATGCAAATGCATAATTATCCTAAACCTACTCATGATTATGCAATAGAAAACCCAAGAATTGTATGTTGGCGGACAACGACAATGTTTGTGGAGGTATTGTGGAAAATTTTATGGTTTAGCCTCAATAGTTTTAATAAACGTCTGAATGGTGCCCAATATTTGTATTCGTAGCAAAATTATTTTGCCTCAACTCCTTAAAAATGTCCCTCCAAATCTAATGCAAAATGTGGTTCCAGCACGACGTGCTGCTGCACATTACGCACTTGTGACTCGACAGTTCTTGAATCAAGAATTCCGGAACAGGTGATTAATTAGGTCGCGGCGATCCCGTCAATTGGCCAATAGTCGCCAAACTTGACGAAAATAGATGTTTTCCTATGGGGACATATAAAACATACTGTGTAATAAATCCCTGCAACTACTGCAAAAGGTATGAGACAACGCATAATACATAGATGCTTTTGGTACAATTTCCATTTAGTCGTTACGAGCAGTAAATATGTTGTTTTTAAAAAGACTGAACATGTGTGTTGAACAAAACGAAGGTCACATTAAACTTTTGTTATAAATAAATACTTTAATTGAAATAAAATATTTATGTGATTAATAATAAATGTAGGAACTTTATATCAAAATCGTGGCTGCTAGAGTAGATAGAAATAAAAAATTAAATAATTCAGCAGTTTGTAATGAAAAAGTAAAAATATCTCCAAAAAAAGCCAGAAAATACTGTGTGAAATAAATTAAATTTGCGTTGGTGTAAAAAAACACCATGTACAATAAAAATTACTATTTGGTGGCTGTGTCGTTTTAGTACATCACTTGGCTACATAACTACAAAATATGCATTCTAAATTAATCCTAGTACGCACGCACCGAATTAATTTGTTAAAAGCATCTTGTAAATATACTCGGCAACGCATCATCATAATTTGTCAATTGATTGTCTTCGTAGTTGTTTTAACCTTAGCTATTTTCGTGTCTTTTAAAGTTCTAATCGGCAGTGCTTTGAATTAATTGGAAGGTATATTAACCGGGTTTTGATATTTTGAATAAACAGCTTTTGACCTCGAAATTTCCCCAAAATAGTAGCGACCCTAACTTTGAACCTGGAGTTAAAAAAAGCAGTTGACTTAAATTTCATTGTCCTATAAATTCCCTGAAACCAGTTTGAAAATTCATTGTTAATACAGGGTGTTAATGTATGCGTATTACAAATTTATGGGGTATGTACAAGATTCAAAATAGACCCACTTTTAATAAGAAACTCATATCCGGAAAATCACCGCTTTGGAGCTAAAACTGAACTTAGAAGCCATGCTCATAATAGGCAAACACTACAGGAAATCCTCATAATAATTTTATTTAGCAAACACATTTTGCGCTGCAGTCAGAATACATACTTAGTAGATCTTCTTCTGACTCGACGGACTCTCGTAAACCAGACTCTTCATATGGCCCCATAAACAAGAAACTAGGTCCAGGAAGCGTGGTGGCCACGCTGCTGGTCCCTCTCAACCAATCCAACACCATCAGCGAATACTTGATTGAGGTAGTTTCGGGCGGCAAGTGAAAACTGTGCTGGCGCACCGTCATGTTCCAGCCGCGTCTGCTGACGAATACGTAATGGTACTTCTTCTAACAATTCTGGCAATATTTCTTGCAAGGAGGTTCAGTAAATGGGGCCGGTCAAACAAAATGGCAAAAGGTACGTCCCAATTAAACAACATTCAGGTCGATTGCTACTGTTACTTGTAGCTCGAAAACGGTGCGTTACCGAGTATGAGTTAATTATCAAAAGTTGGTCTATTTTGAATCCCCTACATACCGTATAAATTTGTAACAAGTATTCAGTCACAGCCTGTATAATATGCTCAGTTTCATATGAAATGCGCCACCCATTAAAAATAACGCTACGTGTTTGAAAACATGCTAAATTAATGTTTTATTACTGCGTATGAAATGATCACTATTTCCATTAAAAAAATCAAGTGGTTGTGGTGTTCGTCTACTGTCTCTCATCAACTTGTTACTTAGAAACAAAACAATATCTAGTAAACATTCATTACTTGTTTCGAGATTTTGTTATATTTTGTGACAGAATTAATGTTTTAAAATGCCTCCAGTAAGACAACGTAGAAATTTTAACCACATTTTCCATTTTGATAGAGGTCGAATTATCGGCATTAAAGAAGCTGCACTTTCTTTTCGTGAATTTCGT